>JANIJG010020967.1:115353-148813 GCA_024611175.1 Megaceryle torquata
ACATGGTCCAAGCAGCCAAAGCCCTGTCTGTGACACGCCTCCTGTAGCCATTTCTTAATCTTCCCAGTTTGGTCAGCCCTTTCAAGCCCCTTCCCTTTGACTGGGAGGATAGATGAAAAGACTACGAGGGCCCCAAGCCCTTCACTGCTGCTCCTAGGGTTCTGCACTCCTTGATACTCTTGAGGTTGCTTCTGTCTATATCAGTGGTGCCCAGGTGAAACAGCAGCAATGGATAGTAGTCAGTGGGATGTACCAAGTTTGGAAGTCTCTCTGTGACATCCTTGATACAAGTCCCTGATAAGCCAGGGGCTTGTATATCTCACAGCTCACTCAGGGATAGGAATTGGGTGATCACTTCTGGCTCTTCTGTACTCATGATGGCCCTCAGCCATCTTCATCCCTCACTATGCAAACTGGGATTTTTTTTTATTTTTTTTTGTGTGTGTGTATTTCTTTTTCTGTAGAGGGGTGACCAATACTTGCACAGGTTGGTTCTCTGGTTCAGCTGCAGCACTTGCCAGTCTGTTTTTAGATCCAGAGACCTCTTCCCCTTGAGAGCACTGAATAGTGTTGAAAAGGACTTGGAAGGCATGGGCCACACCCCAGCACACTGCAGTGATTTGTGTCTCTGGAATTGCCAGATTGACAACATACCTTCCCAAATATTTTACTAGCTTATCAGGATTCTGTACTTGCTCGGGGGTGAAATTCCAAAGTATTAGAGGTGACCACTGTCCTACACACTTGCCCATACTTTCCCACACACCCTGCCACTCATAACCATCCAGGGCAGATCTCTGGGTGGTATTCTTGAAAAGTCTGGGTAACCCTAAACAAGGCCTGGGTCACATTCAGAAGACACAGCAACAAGAGCATGTTGGCTTAGACATCTCAAGGATATTCAAAACTTCTGAAAACCAAGAAAGTCTTGTCCCCTGTCCTACCTATAGACTGGGTGAGATTGGTCATAAATGACAAGGCTGCCTACATGTACCAGCTTAACCTCATGACTAGTGCTATAATCATAAGTCGACAGTATCCAATACAGCAACATGAGAGTCCTGACCCATTTCCCAGGGATGATAAATTTCACCACAGGGAATACATAAGGGTACATAAGGATTTACAAAATGCCACCATGCAAAAAAACCAGACCAGCATTATGAACATGCACTATTTAACCAATACAAGAAGTCCATATAACAAAATTGGTTTAACATACTTTGGTCAGATCTGTCATTATCTCAACCCTTTGTGCTCCACACTGGGTGCCAAAAAGGACTGTCATGGGTTAGGCCCAGCTAGCAACTGAGAACCGTGCAGCTCACTGACCACCCCATCCCTTTCACACCCTTCCCAGTGGGATGGGAAGGAGAACTGGGAGAAAAAGGCAAAACCCCACGGGTTGAGGTAAGGAGAATTTAATAGAAGCAACGCAAAGAGATAAGAAACAACAGTAACAACAATAGCACCAATGAAATAATACATAAGATGAATTATATAAACCACAGTGCTCACCAAAACTGCCTGACTCTGCTACCCCTCCCTTTATATAGTGGGCATGATATCAGTATGGTATCAAATATCCCACTGGCTGGTTCAGTTGACTATCCTGGCTGTGGTCCCTCCCAGCTTGGTGTGAAAGTTAACCCTATCGTAGCAGAACTCAGGACAATTATAAAACTGGAGATCAAGAATTAAACTTCTGAATGAGCCGCAACAACCATGACTTTTACCCTGGTTATCTGCAGTAAATCTTCTTTAAATCATGTTGCAGGCGCTTCTCCAGAAGACACATCATTTAACCAACCTGTTGACTACTGATATTAGACAAATGAACTATTCTGCAAGAAAACACTTGAGGGTTTATAAGTTCAAGAGATGCTCTGGTAGGTTCATCAGACTTGAATATTGGAAGAAACACACCTACCTAGAGCAGTCATTCTTCACCCAGGTCTTGTCCTAACACTCCTCAAAAATATACAGGTCTAGTGAGGAGGGAAATGGGCACACAGCAGGTTCTTTCTCCTAGTGAGTCAAAGGACCCTGCTACACATCCTGGTCTTAAACTTCTCTGAAAGCAGAACAATGGACATTTTGCATAAAGACTGACTTTTTTCCTGCTTGAAGAACAGAAGGCGATTTCATCTTTCAAAGCCAGTGAATGTACATGGAACCCAGGGTATAAGGAGAATCATAACTAACTCTGGAGAAAGGGACATTATAGGGTCCCTAGTGTAAGAAATTACATGGAATAATGCAGGCATTCAAGGAGACCCCAACATTTGTCACTTTACTTCACGAATGCAGTTCTGGGACATACTTGAGCTAGAAGACCCAAGGCTGTGTTCACAAGGTGCATATTTCACTACTAGGAAATCCACAGAAACAAATTAAAGTAACTATACCCCAAAGATTGAATTTAGAGCAATCAGAAACATGAGCAGATAGGAGAAGAAAAACAGCTTGCATTTTAATGGAGTTTGGTTTTACAGACAAGGCAAAATTTTCCAGATGGATGGATGGGATGGCACAAAAGCAAGTGTGAAAGTGCTTGAGGAAAAAAAAAAGGCACACAGAGCCAATAAACTGTTCTGCTTGTTCTGTTTCAAAAAATAAAACCAAGCAGAACACAGTACAGGTATGAACATACTATACTATGAAGTTTCTCGAAGAAACTGGAAAGAAAACAGCTGGGGAGCACTTTCCTAAGGCTCGTTCTGCTGAGGCAGTAACAGGCCTGCTTTAGAGTCTTTCAAAAGTTTCTTCTGCGTACATATCAAAGAGTTCCTCCAATGTAATGTCATGGAAATTCCTAACTCAACTTCATCACAGCTCTTCTGCTCACCACCTTTCCTAGGACAGAAATAAGCATGCAGCAACAGCATTTGTTTCTGTTACTACTGTATGACAAATATTCAGACATACACCTTCAAACCCTGCCTTAATGACCAAGGCAGATATGCCCAAAAGCAAGAGCGATCAAGACTACTGTCCTGATAGAAGGACTTGACTCTTAAAGACCTCACAAAATACCTTGAGAGAGTAAAGAAAGGTGAAAAAAGATTATAAAAGAAAGCACGAATGAGAAAAATGTATTCATTGAAACACAGAGACAATCTCAACTGAAGATACTAACATAGACTAAGACAAAATACTGAAGTAATAAATCAAAAAATCCCTAGACTTCAGCAAGATTACAGATTCTTAAATCCCATCCCTTAAAGGATTATCTTAAAGCTTTGGTTTTTAAACAACTGAAAACCTGAGATGCTAATGAGATGGCTACAGAAGCTACAGTGCAAAGGCACATGAAAGACAGACAGGGGACCCTGCACTGCTGGAAAGAGAGGCAATTCCTGTCTGAACCTAATGAATCTTCTGAAGCTACGAGAAAGACAACCTGCAGATAAAAATATGGACTGCTAAGGAGGTTTATGCTGAGATGCTAATGCAGGTGGATTTTTTGTTTTAAAATGCTGGTCCATTGAAACACTACTTTTACATGCAATACAGTCTTATTTATTTTGGAAGAACATCCAAGCTTAATTTCAGCCTTCTTTTTTCAAGCTACAAAATAAGGCTCCATTTTTACAGCTTAGGAACATTAAATTTTTTAAGTTAGTGCTCCTTCACAATAATTAAGGCATTCACTCACACATTGCTGAGATTAGGCAAATGATATAAAGGGAGACTTAATTATTAAGCACAAGCAACAGCTCTGTAAGATAGTTTTTTCTTTTAGCTTTTTGGTAGCTTTCCTCTAATACTGGAACCATAGTTTCTGGCAGCAGTTTCTTCTTTCAAAGGTATTCAATAAAACGAAGAGACATTATCCTTTGAAAACTTAACTAAACTTCTGTTAATGTGAGAAACAAGAGTTGGGCTTACCTTATCAGCACACATCGCCACTTTAATATCTTGTTTTGTAATCTCATAATGCCTTATATTCCGCACGTAATTCCCAACCAATTTTAAGATGTCTGCAGATATGTATTCTAATACTGCCACTATGTAAACAGACACCTGGTGGTCAATTTTGTAGCCTAGAACTTCCTGGAAGGAAAAGAATAAGCATTCCACTGTTACTCAATTGATAAATATACACCATAGGTTACAACTAAAACCAGTAAACTATTGAAAAAATCACCACATATCCATAGTATTTCAGCAATAGAAACACTGCAGTCTGTAGGCCTAGAGAAGAAATGGTGCCACTGTAGATGTTGCTTATTAACTGTGGAAGTGACAACAGCTAACAACCATCTCCAAAACCTCACATAAACATTTAGGGCTATTTCCCTAAATTTCTTGAGCTTTTTCTTAGTCAAGCAAAAGGAAATAAGAACAATTAAATTCATAGCAAATGAGGTTTTGGCTTTATCTAGTAAAGAATTAACTCATTTTTAAGTGAAGAAGAAATATATGCAATTGACTAAACTGGAACACTTAAAAAAGTTTGTACAGAGATATTCTTAATCCCTTTGTTTGAATTTCAGGCAGCATACAGATATTACATGAAACAATGATGTCAACTTCTAATTGCATTCTAAAAGAAAGATCACATCACTGCTTACCTTTAATAAGGGATGGATTTTTTCTACTGGGAGAGATAATGGATTTCTTCGTTTTCTCTTCTCAATAGCAGACTGGGCATCAGCTATTGCCCACTTATCAATAGGATGAGGAAAACTCTTTTGAACACGATCCTTAAAAAAAAAAAGAAAAAACAAAGAGAACTAAAGGGTAAACTCACAATCTGAATCAGCTTGGCAATCTTACTACATTATCAAGTCACTTTTCATTACTTAACAAATGAATGTTTACTAATGTTAGCATTACAACTGTAGAAGCTTGTACAACACACGTAAATTTTGTCATTTTGGTACTTGCTGCCCACTATATTCACAAGGCTGTATCAGAATATCATTATCATATTGCTCAAATTTTGAGAAATGTGAGAATTGCCGATGCAGGTACAATTTTCCCCCCTTGTGCACATGCCTGGTAACACAGTATTTAAATACATGACTATATTTTAATCCTACCACTTTATTAGAATGGTCACAATAAGATTATATCAGTTTTCTGCTTCACCCATACTGATCAGCACATGGTCCAGATCATATACATGTTAATTGTTCAGATGATAGCAACAACCATAATAGGAAAAAAGAATGTACAATTGCACCAGCATTGTTTAATACAATTTCACAGTCTACAATTGCCTCAGTTTATTTACTCTCTCCAGTAGTCAGGGTGTCTGTGGACACCTACGCTCTCCCATGCATTGAGCAACTCTCCTGTTGGAACTCACACACTCTCCAGAGCTTCAAAAGCTTCACAGTTTTTGGTGGCTCTGGTCTTCAGACATGCCAGAAATCTAATTTCTCAGGTAACTTCACATTTTATTTTTTCAGACCAGTTCCCACTGACTGTTTTGGTTGCAAGCGCTTGCTTACGTAAATATGACCCCCATTTGAGCAACCATGAAATGAGGAAGATGAAGTTAATGACCACTTACAAAGAGCTGGTACAGGACAAAGTACACAAACAAAAACTTTACGACAAAAAACCTGGACAGAATAAAATTCTGTAAAGGTAGTGCCCAAATTTACCAAGTATAGGCTTTTCTTTTTCTCACCTCCACATAACACTTCTGCAAAAGGAAAGCAAAGGCCCTACCTAAAAAAAAAAAAAGTCTCATTCACTATCTAATACCAATTCACTCCCCTAATATAATCCAGCCTGCTGACAGAACAATGAATGTGTCCTCCAGGAGAAATAAATGTGTAGGACCATATAATTAAAGACAGCATCATTACGCATGAACACAAAGGGGATAAATTGAGGCTGCTTGATCATCTCTAATACTTTAATTTCTCATCCTGACTTCACAGCCATAAGACTTACAATGCAACACTGCATGTCAAGTTTTTTTGTTAGCATTGTTTAAAACACAGCTTTAAACAATCTTCCACAAACCTCTTGTCTCTTGAGCTGCCAGACTAGAATTATGTTACAAAACAGGATGGCCATTAAAGGGGACACTGGAACACCATTAGAGGTATCAATGTTGAAAAGAAAAGAGGAAGGGTGAAATTCATGAGTCTTGAACTCAGAGATAGCTGCCATTATGATTTTAAGGGTGTTTTGTTTTGTTTGTTTTTGTTTTTAATTAGTCCACTTTCTTCAGAACACAAGGAATTTGCATCTTAGTTTATCATCTAACCCAGCACAGGCACAGCCCCTGAGAACTAGAAACCAATAGACACAGTTCACATGGAGTCTGTAGCTTGGCACCAAAGTCTTCAAGTCACAGTTAAGCACAAAAGGCTACCAAGAAATTCATGGGCTTAGAAGTTTAACTCATTTAGCTTAACTTATCTGTTTATGTGGTGCAGAAACTTTTTTCAGATCAAGCCCTCTTCTCAAACATGAAACATATGCTTACTGAGCAATAGAGGTTGTAGATCTTTGAAAAGACAATTTTAAGTGAAGAAGTTTCTATAAAGAGTAAAGAAGTGTTCCTCAACTCATTTTTAGAAAACAACTGAACTATTTTTGTTCAAGTTTATGGGATGGCAGGGGGCATACTGGCTTAAATCACCATGCTGAGAAAGCAGCACAGAGCCTCAGTCTACGCAGATACAGTTTGCATGCAGTATCAACAGGGGGGAGAAGCTTTTAAAAGGAACCAGTCAGCTCTATGTACACAAGTTACACTCACCATCTGTTATACAGCAATACAGTTCAGAGATAGCTTTACTGTGCACTAAACAAGAAATTCCACTGATAGGACAATTAGCTATTAGGTAATTCAGCGGGCTTTACACAGGTCCTGCTACGTAAAGATATATAATTATTACTTTCCTTTTTACATTGTGAAATGATTAATATATTAACTTTTCATATAGCAGTTAAAATTATTACAGATCTAAAATAATTATTCTCTATACCTCTACGTCCAGAAAACTTCTTGGCTGGGCTTGACACAACATATTTAACAACTGAAGAATTAATTCCTCCACATACTGTAACGCATCTTCAGTAGAGGAAAGTTTAGGGTGGACTTGCACCTGAACCTATAGAAAATAGAAGAATTTAAGCTTTGAGTTTTGTTCTTTCCTAAATGACAAAAAAAAAAAAAAAAAGAAAAAAGAGAGAGAGAAGACAAAAGAATGAGCCACACAGGTCAGAAAAATTCAATACAAAACCTAGTTCTTTAGGGCTCCACAGATAAACAGAATTGAAACACTCATCTATACCAGACAGGAATACAAAATTCAAATGTTAAATGCATTCAAATTGCTGTAAGTGACATTTCATGTCAAGAAAACAGCCAATTAATAAAGGCACTTAGCAGTGCAATTGAAAAAAAAAGTTTAAAACCCCTGCATATATTTGTCTTTCTCCCTTAGCTCTTAAACCACTGTTAGTACAAGACATTTTAGACCTGGAGTTTTCTCCCTTTTACAAGTCATTGTTTGTCACTCTATAATAATGAAATACAGAACTTCTTTCACATAAAGCACTACAGAAACAGCAATAATTTCAGAATTATTTAGCCTTCAAATGATTTAATCCATTTTCAGTTAGCTCTCACTAAAATAAAGATCGGTTTAGAAGTTTGTTTCCATACTGATTTTTTAAAAAGAGGACAGCCTTTAAAGTAAAAAATACTTCAACAAAAAGGCCACGGTCTTGTCCTGGCATTAAGTGGCAGTCGTGAGGTTCTGAAAGTTTGGTGCTCATACTTTTACTCGTATGTCATAAGTGTCTGCAAATTCTTACTGGTGTAAATCCACTGAGGCACAATCCTTCTTGCTCTTCTGATTATTTTTCCAGACAGTCATTTAACTTCTGAAACAAGCCTCCAGTATAGCTTTCCTTTGCACTTCTATAGTTCACAAAATAGCACACATTTAACCAGCTTAAATTTCAGGTACACAAAGCTCAGTGCTTCAGAACTTAAAAGTGATGAGCAGTTTAATCTCAATACTACACCGATGGCAAGTATTATGCCAGAGCAAGCTGACTGCTAACTTTTGAAATGCATCATTCAAGGCCCAGTTTCATCATTTTACTATTCCACTGCACACAACTCAAAATGCCTCCAGTTCTCTCAACCACTAACACAAGAGCTTAACCGCCATAAACCCAACAATCTGTCTCATCCAAATATTAAACTCAGGTCTATATTCAAATAATGGTGCCATAATTACTTAATTTCACACCTGAGTTTCCACTCCCATTTGCAGCTGTATCAAGAATTAAATGTTATTAAATTTAAACACAGAACAGTCTCAAGTAGAAATCCACTTGCAAGCTAAGGCACTCATTCATTAGTTTGAAAACTTCATGTCTGGATACAGTTCTGGTGCTGTTGAGATTTAAGTATGCTCAATCATCATTTTGTTTCTTGCAGATGGCTCACCCTTATATAGCAGGTCTTAAGAAACATCTCCAGAAGTTACTGCTTTTTCAACTTAAAAGCATTCTGTCAAAAATAGAACAGGAGAACTTCTCTCCATTTGACTTGCTATGCAACTATTTTGATTAAGACAACAGTTTCATTTTTCCTAAGAACTTCACAAATGCACAGCTACGGAGTGCTTTTGTGGAGGTACCCAAGTAATAGCAGGCCCAGAAGTCCTAAGCATTCAAACACCGACATCTGAAATAATGTAACAGCTTAGAACATCTTAACACCAAAAATTAGACTTGCAGAATTATGCTTTAAAAGATCAGAGCTGATCTGAGCTGCCTTTCTGGGGTTTTTTTAAAGCAGAAGTGAACAAATTTCTATTACATTCTCCCTCCAGTATACTCTGGCACTTTGGATTTTGAGAAGTGCTAAATTGACAAGTTAATTCAAGAGCAAAAATACAGAGTATGATAAACCAGAGTGATGAAGAGCAGCTCTATTTTCTTCTTTACTTAAAGAAACAGATTGTAGATTTAAATAGCTCATCACAACTCTTTCAGTCTGGAACATGGGAATAAGAACAAACAAATAAAAACACCCCATCAGGCCATGACCTGAAACGTTATCCATAGTCAGTCAAAACAGAGTCAACAATGATAATCCACTCCTAATTCAGGAGATAAAAGTGCAAAACATTTTCCCTAAGCATTTATGCTGGGGGGAGGGTAGGGGTGTGCAATGACTTCATCCTTCTCAAAGGCCATCTTCTTCTGGCACTATCATGCTCTACTTTAGAATATCCAACTCAGCAGAGAGAGACATTATGAAGTGCCACTGGCTTGCCAGTGTAGTTTATCTATATGAGGGAGGGAGTAAAAAAGCTTCATCACTACTCGAGTGAGATTTAGTGTCATTTAGGGTTCAAAGTCATACAAGTGAAAGCAAGAAAACTAGACTAACAAGAACAATTACAGGATAGCTTGGTGCACAATTATCACAGAAACATGTAATTTTAGTATCTGCACTACTGTAGTACTTAAAGGCTCAGACCAAGAATGAAACAGTGTTATTTGAAGGTACTCAAAGCAAGTCCAAGTAAGTCTATTATCTAAGACATGCTAAACCTTGCATCTTACCCAGTCTTGTGTCAAGAGAAGACAAGAAATGAGACTATCTGTTAGCATATACCATGATGTGACCAGTTCCAAATAAGAATATTGGGTTACTAGGGAGTTTCTGTCCCTCTCATAAAGTCAGCTCAGATTTTAAAATAAAAACAAATTAAAAAATTAATAATAATAATAATAAAAAACAATAATAAAAAAAATCTCCAACTGGGCAATCCTACTTTATCACCCTTGAAAAGGAATATGGCCTGAATCCAACCAGATCCTTCACAGTCCTATTTAGGAATACACATGATAAAAACAGACTAACAACTTCTGACCTGTGGTCATGCTTGGATAAAAATCTTATCTAAACATTTAACCTCTCCCATAAATAATGACAGAGCCCCCATTTCTTTCCTCCTCCACACCAAAATGCCTATCCTCAAGGTAAGGGAAATTACTAAAAGAACATCTTAAGATCTTTTCACAAAAGTATTTCTTCAAAATACCCCAACAAATACTAGTGGGAAAATACAATCTACAGCTACAAATCCCTATCTCCACGGCTCCATTTTCACTCATCTGGTCACTATTTTGAGTATCTCCTCAGCCTGTTTTAATCCTCAAAAGGGAAAAGGGGAATGAACAGGATTCTTTTTATTTGAAGATAAGCAGAGACAGCATTTTTGAACAGCTTTTCATGCTCTGTTTATGAACATCAGCAGACAGTAGTAGTGTCTGCCTAAAAACATTCATGGCACTTTGGGAAAATCCTGTGATATGACCACTTGGCTTCCCCCCTCCCCCCCCCCCTTCCCCTCCCAGCCTTAAAATCCATAAAAGCAAGGAATGGCAACAGCTTAAAAATTAGGCAGACATAAATCTAAACAGACAGAAAAGTCAATGAAATCAGCCAAAAAAAAAAATCGTTAATAAATAATACAAAGATAAATATATTTGATCTTACTTTATAACCATTAGCAACTTATTTTATATAAAGATTTCTCAAAACATTCCTTTCAAACTCTCCATAACAAGCTAGAATGTAAACTCTCCCACAAGCCTCAGAGAAAGTAACAAGGACCTACATCAAACCGAGAAAGAAGTTTCAGTTACAGGACTGCAGATCAAACTCCTTACACAGAAGCTTGGTCTCCAACTGGTCCACACTACTCCTCCTTGGCTGGCTGCAAGATGACCCCAAACTGAAGTCTAGACTGACAGGCAGCAGCTCGTTCTGCCTTAGAAAGAAGTGTCTGATAACATATAAAAAAGGAAGACTCGAACAGTGAATCTAAGAGTTTGACTGACACTAAACCACACTTCCTTAGCAACAATTTTCAGTCACCTAATCCTTATGTGGCCACGAGGAAAAAGCCTAACGTCAGTCAATCACAAAGCTGAAAAATTTCAACTTATGATGAAAAAACCTCTCCAAAGACTTCTTCAAGCAACTTCACAGGTTGGGAGTGTAATGCTCCCAAATCATCGCTCACAATCAATGCAATCAGGCTTGAAGTTCTCAGTTGTTCTGCTAAATACAGAACACACTAGAAAAATCCTACACGTAAAAGGCTGCAGAGATCAATACCGAACTGAGTCCCATCAGGAAGAGCATAAGCTCCAGCAGCTTCAGAAAAGTGTGTTAACAGAAGGAAATTACTCTAAAGCTATATAACAAACTGAAATAAAAATGAAACATATACTGTTCATTATTTTTTTCATATCTGGGCAAAACTACCCATCCACTGGGATTCTGGCAAGAAGTCACAGTATGAATCAAAACAACACCTGCTAAAGAACAGCCTTCTCTGATGGTGGCTGAAGTGCTTGTAAGAAAGTGTCTAAAGGAAAAAAGACATTTATGACAGCATTTTGATAATAAAATGGAACAAGCTTGCAATGAGACAATAAGCCAAGCTGTTTTCCAAAGCACTATCAGAGAGGGTGAAACTTTACTGATTTTAAGTGGTTTTTTTTAAACCTTTTCTGAACCTAAACTTTTCTAAACCTTTGCAGACAGTTTATTCAATGGATTAGCAGAAATTACTTGGCCACAAAGCAGGAACTTTCTTCACTTCATTAAATTTGAAAGCCTTCACTGATGTTATAACCCTTATTTTTACTCAACAACTCTTTTGTTAATCTTCCCTCAATGACTTATCACTAAACTTCTTCCCTCAACTGCTTATCACTAAAACACTCCAGGATAAAATACTTGATGTAGAGCTTGCACAGATGAGCGCTGTCTTACAGCAAGCACTCCATAAAAAGATTTTTTCTTCTATCCTTGTACATATCTGTTGATACTTGCCAACACTGTCCACATCTTGTTATCTTGATCAATTAGACAGTAAATTAAAACAAATGCAAACGTCTTTGATCTACACTTGAGTAACAATTTACCAAGGCCAAAAGACTCAGATTTTTGCTAACATTTCCCTTGATGTATCAATGCAGCAGTATGATACTGCAGCAGTAAGCATGTAAAAAAAGCTTGCAATAAAGACTGGAACCATAAGAGGATCTTAACTTTATCCTCTAAAGCCATCAGAAGACCAAAGAACCCAAAATGATCAGAAATTAAGGATACTCTGTATGTGCAGTGAAGCAGTGCCAAGAATAAGTATCATTCTGAGTAGCAAGTGGCAATTGGACTGTCATCAATTAGACTAACTAGGTAATTAAAGTCACGTAAAAATTGGTCAGCCACAGCTTCCTGAGCACTCAAGCGACTTTTCTCATCTCTTTTGCTCAACAGCTACAGAAGACTGACTATATGGTACATGGAGTACCTGGAACAGTTTCCTGAAAGGAGGAAGCAAATCCCACCCAGCTGTTAATCCACATCATTTCAATCATTCTGACCACAACAAATTCTAACAGCACCCCTTAATTGCCCAACTGATCCAAAACAACTTGAGGTATGGAAACAGTGTAATAATTGTATAGTAAGAAAGTTCTTTTGCTTTTCTCAATCATTGAATTGCTCAATCAGTAAGGATGACACTTTCTACTGTAAAAATACAACATATCAGGGAAGAAGCAGGTCACAGGCATGTGAAGAAATTCTGACTGCATAAATAAGACTTATACAGGCAAAATGAAGCCACAAGGAAAGATGTTTAGGAAGAACTATCCAAAAGGTTATAACCAGAATAAAGCATACATATTCACTAGCAAAGGAACACCAGTGTAAGAAAAGGCATCCCTTTACAGGTGTTCCTTCTGAGTCCATTTTCCAAGGTGTATTATAAGCCACGTATCTCCATCTCCAGCCACCCAAGAGCTCTGGTGTTTCAAGGGTCTTGAATCCTTCTTCTTCGGCCCCAGCATCTCACCTTCTGTCCATCTCTGCAACTACAATTTCAGACACCAGCTGTTACTCTTACTTCCTTTTCTTGTACCTCATCATCACGATTACTGTCTTTCATCAGTGACCAAGGATTTCTGCAACATTCCTCTTTTGCTGCTTCAAAATAACAGCAACCAGCAGAGAAGCGTCAGTACATAGAAATTTTCTTCCTAATTGAGTGCACTGGAGTCTATCTTGACAATATCTGAAGGAGAATCGGAAGAAAAAGGATTACATTATTATCTGAATGGTACAAGAGATGCTTTTTGCAAATGCAGCTGTTCAATGCAAATACAGTTCTATTGTTAAGGTTCACGTCTAATGAAACACAAGGCATGCTCTCCTAAGAATGTGTTGATGTAGGAAGACATTTATTCTTACTACATAGCCTTGGTTCTGTTGCTTGATGAAAAAAATACAATCAAAATAACTCATGGGAAAAAAAGAAAGCCATTGCAATGATTCAACAATACTTATTTTTTAAGAAATTGATGTCAAGGCTGTAGTTTGAGCTCCACATTACAAACCAACTCAGTTACAAAGGGGCAATGGCATTTTAGTGATTCAATCCATGGGTGGCAGTTTTCCCCAATAGATGTGAAGACTCTATCCTGGTATATACACTTTAACAATGTTAAATTAAATGCCACTCTCTTTACCGGAGATACTAGTTCAGCCTAGGTCTTCCCAAACTATTAAGTCTCCTTTTCAGCTATGCAGGAAGTTATCACAATGCTGTTTGTGCATCTACCTCCTTTCAAGAAAAGCAGCTGTCATTACCTGACAAGGAGTGTCAGGATCTGGTCAGCTAACAGGGGAAATGAAGAAAAGGATCTCCTCTATTAAGGAGAGGATGTACATGAGCTTCCTATCATGAACCTTTATGCCTTTATCATCTGATTCTCACCAAAGCAGTATGCTCTGGCAATTCAGCAGACAAAGTCATAAGGCACTAGTTTCTCTCTCCAGGACAGTTCTGCCCTTTGACCTCACTGGCACATTCTCTACGTTACTAGTCCCACATGCTGGCTTCCAGGTACAGTTCAGGTCTCTGATTAGCACAGCAAGGAGTCGAGTCTCTCAAACCACTGGCTGCAAAGCTGCAGTATTGCACCTGTCTTGTGAACAATGGCAGACGATTGTCAAAGCAAATACACTGCAATATTCATGGTTTTACCTGCTACCTGTGACAGGTTCACCACTTCATGGGACCTTTATCAGGGCTAACCACCCTAGCCAACACTACTGGTAGCTATATGTTAGTAAATACAAGTTTGTTTTCTCAATTAATGAAGAAGCCATTCAGATAATTATTTTTCATCTGCCAGACAGTTGCAAGTTTGAAACCTTCAGAACTAATTATACCTCACTCCTGCCACCCCCCTATCCACAGTAAAAAAAAAAAAAATAGAGCATAGGAAAACAAAACAAAGACAACTATACCTTACAGGGCCAGTCTGTCATCCTTGGTAGCTTGTCATCACTGGCCTTCTCTGTTGACTTCAGACTCCAGAATTCCTTCCCCCCTGCCAAGGAATTTATCCAAGTCCTTCAGCAAGTATCTTTAATGCAGAGTGGCTCCACAAATGCCTTGTCCATTGGGAAGAAATCTTGCACTTCAGATGTAGCAAGTGATTCCAAAGTCTTAGCTCATACTTGCCTCAAATCCTCAACTCTGCATCCTCCAGTGGTTAGCACTGAGGCTCATTCCAAATGTGACAATCCTCTGCCACACCATCTTCCAAAGGAAGGGGATCTCGTTGGTTGAGACGTTGGGTAGCTCCAGCTTTCAAGCAGGCTTCAATCAGACGGCTGTCCAAGTGCTTACAAGCACCACAAGAAGTAGCAAGTTGTACAGTTAGTGAAGAAGTATAGCGTGAAACAAATGACTGCTGATCAAGGAAAAGACATTAACAGTATGTGCTATGGATGAAACAAACAAGAAGCCTTCCATGAACTGGATGAAACTGCACAGTGTTGGAGACCTCAAAGAGCACAACCAGAAAAGCAAGGCAATGCATTGCAAGAGGAAATTAGGAAGAAATACTGAAGCAGTACAACTGCCATAACTTGAGACTTACAACCCATTAACACAAAAGTTGTTAGTTAATCACTGTAACCAGACGGTCTCATAAAGCGTTGCTGCGTACAGCTCAAAAGCTTTAAGTTCTGCAATCTGAAACCAGTTCAAGCAATGGTATCAGAAACCTCTTGTTTCTTAAGCCTTCCACTTTCTGGGCACTGGCTGCAGAAGTGGAAGAGGAGCCCTCACCATTTTTTTTCTTCCAGATAAGTCCTTTCACCACCACAGCCACAAGGTTCACCATCCTGAGGGAGCAAGACTTGCTAGTTTGTCCTAATAAAGCTTTCTTAGGAAAAAGGTATTTAAGCTAAGAGAAGCTTAACTAAAAGTCATTAAGCTCAAATGCTAATTAACCAAAATTCCCTCAGCAGTTTCTTATAACGATCCCTACCAATCGTGTCACTTCTGGGCACTAAGGGAGCCTAGCAAAAAAACCAGCAGTAGCACTTTCTCAGCGAAGTGAAGGCAGGACCCGCGTGTCCACTGACCACTTTTCAATCTATACAGCTCCATCTATCAGAGCATCGCCTCAGTGTGGCCCCCGCGGCCGCCGGGCCCTAGGCGGGGACGCCAGGGTCCCACGGCACCCGTCGAGGCAGGCGCCTGTCTGGCACAGTGGCGACGAGTGACCCCCACCAAGCCCTAAAGCCGCTTCCGGAGCGCGGGGAGCGCCTGCCGATCCCGCTGCTCCGGCTCGGCCGAGGCACCGCGCCGACCGCGGCCCACACCGCGTCAAGGCCAGGGCCGCCGCGCCGGGGCCCGGGCCGAGACCCGGCTCCCTCAGCCCTGCCCAAAGGGGCGGGGGACGCCGCTCCCCCTCACCTTCTTGAGAGCGGGCACCAGCAGTCCCCGCCACTTGGGCGCGTTCTCCTCGCTGAAGAACTCGTAGAGCAGCGGCTGCGCCTGCATGGTGCCGCCGGGCCCGACCCGCTCGGCAAGGCGGGCGGGGCGAGCTGGGCAGACCGGGCCGGGCACCGAGAGGAGGCCGCCGCGGGAGGGCTCGGCACCCCTCAGCAGAAGGCCCGGCGGCCCCCCGCCGCCGCCGCCGTCGGCGGCAGGCCCGCAGCGGCGGGGGGAGGCGGCAGCTGCCGCCGCATTCCCCGCCCCCGGCTCTCAGTGGTCACCCCGGGGGCGGCAGCGAGCGGCGGGAGGGGGCGGCGGGAGCGGAGGCGCACAGCACGGCGCGCGCGGGCCGCGAGGGGCGGGGTCGGGCGCCCGGAGCGCGAGCGCCGCCGCCTCCCCGCTCCCCAGGCTCCTGTCCTCGCCCGCACGGTTGGCGGCCACTGCGCATGCGCGGTACGGCGGCGCCGGCCGCGCCTGCGCCCTGGCGACGCGTGGTCGGGGAGGGCGGAGAGTCTTCCTCCTCCCCTCTCCGGCGGAAGTAACCACACGAGGCGGCCACACCCCCCGCCCTCCCCCACGCCCGCAGGCGGGAGCCGCGGCGCAGTTCCGCGGGCCGGGGCATCTCTGCGCGGCGCGTGACGAGGTTGGGCTGCCTTGCACGGAAGGGGCAGCACCGTGTGGAACGGCCGTGGCCCGCCCTGCAGCCCCGGCTTTGCCTGCCGACCGACTCCGTGAGAGCGGGGCCCAGCCGAGGCCGTTGGGTAGGGCCTAGGGAGGGGTCGGGGCGCTGGGGAGGCGTTGAGAGCTCTCAGCCACACAGGTCGGGCTACTGGCCGTGCCCGCCAAGGGAAAGTCCAGCAGTAGGGGGATGGGGGTGCCCCACACTGCCCGGCTGAGGTCTGGGGAAGAAAGAGGGCTTTGGATCCATGTCAAACCGCAGTAGAGCTCTGCTGGCGCAGGCAGAGCCACTTAACCCACCTCCCAGCTAGTGCAGCTGCAGGGATGCTGATAGTAACGTCCTCAGGGCTTTGCTCCCTGTAAACCACGGGTGATTTCACTGCCAGCTTCTCACCAGCCTCTCCTGCCAGGGTGACCTGGAGCAGAAGGAGACAGCATCTGCCTGTGACAACTGTCTTCTCAAAGCTGGAAGTGGTGAGGTGGCGTTAACTCTCCCTGAAGTGCTCTGTCACTCCCTCTTTGAAAGACACGGTCACCTCACATGGGGACCAAGATCAGAGATAAACAAACACTCCCTTCACACAATAGAAGAACAGCCTCAAGGGTGAAAATTAAGCTTGGTTCTTGGAAAAAAGGCCAGAAAAAACAAAGCCAGAATGCAAATAAAGCCCAGTACTTTAAATGGGATAAAGTCTGTGGTGGTCTGCAGGGCATGGCAGAGGGAGAACAATGCTGGAGATGAAAAGCAAATCATTGTGCTCTGCTTTGCAGGGCAAGAGGCTGGGGAAGCCTGAGAACCAGAACAGGAAATAGTGCTTTTGGGGAGCACAGGAAGGGAGACAGATCTATGAAAACTTTTGCTGGTCACCGGAAGAAAGGTTTAGGACCAGCTCCCTAGCTGGGAGGATAGCAAAGTACGCACACATATTGCCAAATCTTGGCTCTCCAAGACAGCCCTTTGTCCTGCAGCTGGTCCCACATTCCTGTTAGGAATGATATATATGGAGTGAGGCTCACTTCCTTAGTTTATGAAGTACTCTGAGGACAGGAGATGTTCTTGAGATACTGAGCAGCACTTTAGCAGGTAGGGAACGGAACTTCTCAGAAAAAGCTGTTTTCACCCCACAGCTCTGCTTCAGGCATTTTTCTTCCAGACAGATGTTGCTCTCTGAAGGAGTAAGACTTGTACTTTGAGCTTGCAAAGATTCACATCTTGGAGCTATTTGCTTGGTCTAGCAGCCTGCCTGCACATTTGGGGACACCATCACAAAATCTCATAGACTGAAGTGCTCTTGCACTCGCTGCCTATGATGGAAAGTCAGTCTCTTGAAGAAGCGTCAGCTGCTCACAAGTACATGGAATGCTGGGTGTAAAACTTTACCAATGCTCTGCTCTCCGGCCCTTCCCTTTGGAGATGAAGGTGCCAGGACAACTAAATACCGGTGAGTGGTCTACATCTCTTTCCTACCAACAAAACAGGCAGTTGATTTGGGCAGTTTTAAACCTTTGGTAAGGCCTGAGCTCTCCTCATGAAGCCACCAGCACCAGCTAATAGCTGCCTTCTCCTTGCCTTCAGTGCTTTTCCAGTGTACCCTGCCTGGGAGCATCCTGGGTTTATTGGTACCAACAGGGCCATCTGGCTTCCTCACTGGCCTCCACCTAGATCACACTTATTTCATGTGCCAACATGGGAGGGTTCAGGTTTGCTTGGAAAGCAACTGAACAAGATGTAGCTATCTCCAGGGCTGTCTTGAGGAGCTGTTGCTTCACTACTTGGGGCAAACAGACCAGCCTGGATGGTGGGATGAGAGAAGGCCCATGAATACACTGAAGGGCAAAGCACAACTGGGAGCAATAGAATGCTGTTCCTCAAGCAGCTGATGTTCCAGGCCACAGGCTTTGCACCCCATCCATGTCAGAGAGCAGAAGGCAGTGAAGAACAAGTCAGGCACAGGCCCTGGTAGTTACTATATCCAGATTTGGACATCTCCAGAGTGAAGATGTCCATCCAAGGACCTGTAGGCAGCACTACAGCTGTACTTGGTTAAAATTTAGCTACTTTATGCACGTCCAAGTGAGGAAGAGTCTACAGGGGGCAGAATGAGGATCCCCCTTGGGCAGCAGTACATGCATGCTGTGAAACACAAGTTCTTGCCTTTTCTGAGAATTCAGCCTCAGCAGTGGGGCTTGCATTGCCACCTCTTCCCCAGGGCAGTTCTGAGGCAAGGGAGCAGACAAGACAGAACCAGCAGAAGCAGCAAGCTTGAGTGCCATTGAGAGAAAAAAAAAAAAAAAGCCATGCTTTTCAGCTTTGCCATCAACAGAGGTGGAAAAGGAGGTGATGGAGAAAAGAAATCAAACAAGCTGGAATTTGGAAAGGGTCATCTCAAATACATATATCCATTGCCTAAAGGCCAGAAGAGTATGAATGTCGACTCTCAAGTGGTAGCTAAATTGAGTTGAGCTGCAGCAGTCTGACCATTCATTCATTCCCAGTTTCTGTGTTTGGCACATTTAGTAGCAGAATTCAAAACTCAGTACACGCCGTTTTAGTCTGTCAAAAATTACTACAGGTGATAATCTAATTGTACAACATGTTTAAAAAAGTTTATTTTACATTATATACACTAGGGAACATATTTCAAAGCATTACCAATCACAACAATAATGCAGGCCATAAATCACTTTAAATTTAGATTGGTTTTAGTGTATATTATCACAATAAAATATAAAGAACATGTACAAAAAAAGAAGTCAAATGTGTGCATTTTCCTAAAACTTGGCATTTACATACTGCATTGGAAAACAGCAATCAAAAGTACTTCTGATCAAAACTAATTTCCTGTGATGCGTAGTAACCATCGTATTGTTGCAATGAGGTAGTAACTAAATTATTTTGGCCATGTGTTAACATCCTAAATCAAGAAAAGTGTGAAAATGGTTATAAGGCCAAAAAAAAAAAGTAAAAATGGCAACATCTTCAAGCCATTTCCACGATGTGGAATGTTGCTTCTTTTCATTGTGATATGAAACTATTTATAAAGACAAACAGTAATACTAATTTTTATCACTGTATACACTAATAATTCAAACACCTATTGCAGTGTTACAGCCAGGTACCACTAGTCTGGGACTGACACCCATCCAGAAAGTATTGTTTTCAAGCATAGAGAAGTAATTGTAAGGAGAGTTTTAATTAAATATAAAAATACAGGTGTTTAACTGTTCTGTTTCACAAATAAAACTACCCAAGTAAACAAAAAAAAAGGAACTTTGAAGCCCAAATCATATCCACAAAGTCACAGCTTACCTTTGTGACTAAATACATCACATCTCAATACATTGTGCAAACATGAACACCAGTGTGTTGCATCGAAATTAAAACAAGATTGTAATCTGATTACAGCCTTGGTTACAATTTCTACAAGTTAAGATTTATTTGTATTAGTAAATTACATAAAATACAATAGTGTTGTTAAATGTACTAGATTTGTTGCTAGAATCCCACTTCATAATAAACACATGTGAATTCCTTAAAATAGTACCCCAGGTTTGTTTTTGCATCCTCAGTGACTTTTACATCTGTACAGGTAAGACACTTGTACTCAACAGGAGGACTGCTATCTACAGAAAGTCAGCGTAGGTCTTCTGCAAGAAGTTTCACTGAAAAATACTGCATATGTACAAAGATTACATAACAGTAAATTAAGCACTTCTGTGGTATCGTAATGCTTATGTGTCCATACCACAAACAATTCTCATCTTCCTCTCATGCCACAATAAATTATAAAGTAACTGAAGTGGGGTTACTGCAGCTTTTGTGCAATTTCAGCCAGCCATGAATGCTGCTGCAGCAGGAGTGTTCTCTTGTCACGATGGGCTGCCTGCCATGCGCTGTTCTTAGTAACTGTTCTCATGCCCTGCCAGGATATATAAATTGCTGTTGGCTGTTGGGTTATCTGTTGGCCTACTCTCCAGCACCACAACCCTAAAATGAAAATAAAAAAACCACAACATCAAGTAAGCCTTCATTTAGAAACATCCTTAGATATAACTGTAAATATTCTTTCCCAGAGTTCATCTGACTGGTGGTCATTTCTCTTTCCCTGGACACCTCTAGTCCAAAAGCAAGGCCAGCCTCAAAGTTAGTTCAGGGTCTTATCCAGGCAAGGTATCCAGGGATCTCCCCCAGCCTCTCTAGGCTCCTATTGCAGTGTTCAACTACACTCACCATGATGTTTTCCCCTCCTTTATCCATCTGGAATTTCCCTGGCTGCAATATATGCCTGTTGCCTCTTGTCCTGTCAGTGATGGCTTCTGAAGAGGATCCATCATGACCCTGCTGCCTGGACTTGTGCTTCCCTGAAGCTTTGCAAAGTTAACCGTTAATCAGACTCCAGTTCTGGAAGTTGTTACTCTGATCTTTGCCATTGGACACAACAGATGACCAAAGCTGACTTCTGTAAACATTTCTAGGTCTTTCCCTGGGCCCAAGTAGCCTAAAACCACAGAAGCTTCCTCCAGCTCTGCAAGTCACAGAGACACAGACTTGCAGGGTAAAAGGAAAGGATTGCTATGTGCAGAATCTCCCTTCTTACTCTTTTCTTACCCACCCACTTTTGACCAGCACTGGAGACAGAAGACTGGGTTAGCTGGACCTACACTACAACTTCAAAGACTTTAAGGGATGTCCTAGATCAGACCTTTCTCTTCGAAGGAAAGAAATTAGCAGTCACAATGATGTTTCACAAACTATTTGAGATTTTTTAAGATCAGACAAAAACTGCTAAATGCACTGGGATGCTCATGATTGAATTCTCCTCCACAAATACCCTGAAGATGGATTGGAGGAAATTCAATCCATCGATTGTGCATTCACCCAAGGAGAGGTTGCTTGCTTCAAAACTATCACTCAGTAAGCCTATCCTGCTGCTCAATGTGCTCAAAAAAGGGAATGATACCTCGTGCCACGAGGAATTCCCTGCTCACCAGGAGAAAGCAATGTGCAAGCTCTTATCAGAATGATGCCAATTTTTTGGCTTCTCAGAACCCCAATTCCTATGAACTGTCTAGGAAATAATGTGTGTTACTGGAAAAAGGTTTCACAGCTCAAGCACAAAATATGACTGAGCTGCAAGCAAAACAGTATCTGAAGAAACTGGAATTAATGTTTACTGCAGTGCAAAGTCTCAGACTTGGGACACTATTAGTGCCAGCCTAAAATAGATGGAACCATATTTAGGGAAGAGGACATTACTTTTCCAAGGCAATTTTATTTTGCAATGGCATGCTCCACTGCAAAGTCAGACTAATTTTTAAATTGAGCTGTGCTGTCTCTTAACAACTAAGGGAAATGATATAAACTGAGCTCCATGCACACCTCACTGGAACAGAGAGAATCAAACCCTCAGGTCACAGATGAGTTCTATTTACAACTACCCATTACCAAAAAGTGATTGGGTATTGCATGTAAGGCAGAATCCTCAGCACCCAGCCAACAAAATCTTCTGGTAGCTAGCTGATAAAGACACAGCACCATTCACGGCTGTTCATATTATGAGTAATAACAGGACTGTAGATCAAACATGGAGAAGCAGTATACGGGGAAGACCTATGGTTGATGTGAAGCTTTTTTGGTAGTTCTAAGATGCCACAGCAGTGTGAGTTTACTGCAAGTGGCATAAGACAGAAGCAATTCTCAAAAGAAAAAAAAAAGCCTATCTTTGCACTTCCTATGAATACATAACTAGTGAAACAGTCACATGCAGCATGCACTCCCCAGAATACAAAATATCTGCTGGTTTTGTGACTGTTACAGAAGTACAAAGTACAACAGCAGGGCAGAGAAAGTTGAGGAAGTCAGTGACACTCCTAAAATAGTAGTTATTGACTTGGCAAGCTGGTATCTGATGGGTCATACAGACAGGGTGTTAGTGTCCTGCAAAGTAGATGCCAAAGAACAGCTATGCTGGCAATTTCAGGGCTTTTATAAGACCTGAGCTGTTATGTTGGAAGGACAAGCGGTAGAATTCCTTTCTGGGGGTGAAAGTGAGATATTTAAATCAAGTATTATTTCCATTTGTCTTAGGTCTTGATGAGCTACAGTGGAGCATCTGAAAGCAAAGATTTCACTAAGTTAAATGAAAGGATTACAAGCACAAAAAAGAAGATGCTCTTGAAGATTGTGACTGCATCCAAATAGGAGCCTGCTAACTTGTCTCCGTACTTCTGGAAGCCCACAAACAGTTTTAGAAGAAAATATTTCAGTTTGTGGGTTTTTTTTGTTTGGGTTTGTTTTTGGTTTTGGGTTTTTTTTGTGGGGGAGGGGGGTGTTTTGGTCTTTTGTGTGTGTGTGTGTTTGGTTGGTTTGTTTGGGGGTTTTTTTGGTTTTTTTGGGGGGAGGTTTGTTTGGTTTTGGCTGTTTGCTTTTGTTTGGTTGGGGCTTTTTGGTTTGGTTTTGGCTTTTTAAGAAAGAGAAATAAGCTTACAGTGCTGAAAGGTAGACATGTACACAAAGAAATAAGTAAGATGACTAAAAAAGGCAAAAAGAACTTTTACAAGGTAGGAGGAACACATTAATTAGTCTTCTATTTTAGCATGCCATGTTCACTTCATACCTGTCAGATCCCAGAAGCCGGAATATCCTCGTATTATCAGAAATTTCTTGTGTGATCTAGACAAAAATAAGACAAGAGTTTACATGTTAAGTGCACAAGTGTTTTGTTTTTAAAATCAACTTAGAGAAAAGAATTGACTATGACTGATGTTACCAGTTTACTGCTGATTTATATCTGCTAGAGAATTTAATGCAACTGTCATTTCTAAGAGATCTAAAAGTTTTCTGTAATTCCTGTGAACAGGAAGCACTGTTTACAGAGCTTCTTTTCTACACAGACACATTTCACATTCTTAAGGAAAGAAGAGATTCTTCTCTCCTTCACAGATCCTAGTAGCATTAGCTGACTCAGTGAATTCACTTTTGGCACGTAGAACTTTCAAGAGAATTTTAATTCACAACAACAAAGTTTCCCACTTTGTTAAGAAAATTACTTCCTGCTTGGAGGGCTGAGTCTGCACAACCATGGCCCACATTTTGAGTATCATCTCAAATTCACACAGTTCCCTATTTCATTCTTCCCACTCAATCAAACCACTGTGGAAGGAAATAAATTTGCAAGCAGCTCAAATCATCCCCAGTTAGACCAATTGATATTAGATTAGGAATCTGAACTAATAATATCTTCAAAGTCAAGAGTGCTGTAAAGTTAGATCGGTCAGGTTTTTGTCCTGTGTAACTGCTTCCTACATAACTACTTAGTATAGAATTCCCCCAAAGGAATGAATATGGTCAAGATCTGGACCTGGTAATGCAAGCTTTTCATATTATAGATGAAAATGAGTTGATTTTGTTTTCTTAATAGCTGTGGCTAGTAAAATAGCCAAGAGAGAGAATGAATTTAAGAAGGCTTGAGAGTTTACTGTAAACATTTCTACAAAGTTTTGGGTGCTTTGCATTCTGACAAGAGCTCAGGTTCTGCCTTTTGTTCTTCATTTAGGTGCTGGCTTTGGCTTAACAGTAACAAAGCAAGAAGACAGTGTTCCTTATGCTTTACATAAAAAATATAAAGCATCTACTTGCACTGCAGGACTCTAGGGCATGTCCTCTAACTGGATCAGAGCTACTGATGCACTAGGCCCTGCAGAATGCTACTAGCTGGAGTCTGAAGTTGGAGAAGCACCTACCAGTGTCATCTCCCCCTCACAGTCTCTAACAGAAGGGTGCTACAGTTCACCATTATGAGTTCTTGGGAGGAGGACAATCATGCCTGGGGATCAAACACACACAAACACCACAAGAACCATTTGCAGACTTGGAAATGAGTAGTCTGACTCTAGTCTTTGGTCCTCCTTCTCACAAATTACAGGTTTACTGTCAGCACAGATCAGGTCAATTGTGGCTTTATGCAAATAAGTGTAGTTGTGCAACAATGTGAAATATCTAAGCTTGACATGGTGCGTTTGTACACGTACCTTAAAATACAATTAGTCATAATGAGCTCAATTTCTCAGCCAAAGTGACACTGATGAAACAACTGGTGAAGTTTATAAACATTATTTAATAATCAAATTAAGACTCATTAAAAACATACAAAGCACATTTCCACTAACACAGATGCACAACTTCTGCAGCAAGAAAAAAAGGAGCTGAAAAGGTAGTGACAATGGCTTAACTATGTTTAGAAATCATACCAAACTGTCTGAAAAAAATGGACTACATAGAGACTTGAAAAAAATCTTTAGGTCAACCTGACTTTTTTCTCCTGAGAACAGAAGATACTTCTTGTGAAAGGCAGGCACTAAAACCTTCATTTGTAAGCCAAGGAAACATGGAAGAAAACAACGGGCAACTCATTTGATACTGTGACAAAAACCTCAATCTCAGCAGTGGATCATGGAAGCACTGGCAAAGCCTAAATTTTGGTATGAGATGCTAAGGAACTGACACTGATCTTCAAAGCAATGTAAGGTGAAGAAGATTAGTGTTACCACAAATTGGGCTTGTATATTTTCTATGGCACCAGGGCCCAGAATCTTGTTGCTTTCTGTTTTGTTATGTTAAGACTTCACAGGGGCTCTTTTATAGCTTCACTAATTAGTTTGTAGCTTATGAAACCCACTTAGAATGAGACTCTAGCTTCCAGGTCTATCCTAGGAAGTTACTGTATTTTTTTTACTCATTTTCAGACAACAGCATTATGCATTTATCCTCTACTTAACTTACATTAGAAGCTAGAATTTGATGCAGAATGCAGTACTCACCTCATTTGATCTAAAACTCCTTCCTTGCATACCATGCTTCCAGAATGCTAACACACTATCTTGTAGACAGACTGGTAACAAAGAACACTGGAATCAGTTTTGAGACATCATGTCAACTTGTACTTTTAAAAGGCCAAAAACATATGACTGTAATTCTGAAATGTGTACATATGTTTTATTGTATCATGTTCGCCCACACAGACTGAAAAATGCCTCAGATGAATTGGTGATCTGCCTCAAAAGTAGCTTCCTTTATACATTTATTTGTTTAATATGCAGGGTTTAAAATTTATTCCCATCCAACCAGAAGTCATCCTAAAACTGTCCTTTTGTCTAGTCCTAAACATGTCCTGTCCTTTGAATGGAAAACCATTCCTCATCCTAATACTAGCAGAAAATACATATTGAATTTTAGCAGGAAAATTACAGGGATATTGCAGTGACATTTCTCACTTGCCAGCAACTATTGGCTAAGACAGTCTCTGCAATAGCAATGCAAAGCTTTACAGAATCCTGTACTTTCCAGCCCTTCCCCTTGTCACAAATGCATTTGAACCATGTGAAAGGAAATGGGTCTACGGCCTTCCTCAAAGAGAGGGCAAGTGTGTACCTCTCCCCAGAAAGAATCTGTCCCACCTTCATCCAGCATCCTACTCCTGGGCAGGTATGCAGGAAAGCAAGCAAAGCACTTTGAAGACACTATCAGATCACAACAGGACACTGGTAACTTGTTTGTGACAAGCAGAGAAAGGACTACAGCATGTGCAGAGGTCCCATGGTGAGCAGTTTCAAGTACATGTACTCCTTCCTTCTTCCCATTCCTAACCAAAAGGAGTCATAAAAGGAATGTTTTCCATGACAGTTTTTTTTTTTTTTTGTCTTCTCTGTAGAATATTATGTTTGAAGTGCCTGAAACTTTAAAGCTTCTCCTTGGAAGTAAATTCCCTCTAACTCATTATTTTTGTTCCCACTGTTTCTCCTCTTCTGGTGCTACCCTCCACCTGTGCACACATCCTTCCTCATCCCTCTTTCAAATCCTCTTTCTGCCAGGTATGTAACCACTGGAGATTTGTCAAAATAAAAGTATTCAGTCTTTCCATTTCACAAATACAATTCATTCAGATACTTCACAACAAAATTTATTGAAAGTGTGACTTATCATATAATTTAGTCTTTGAGATGCTTTATAAAAATGGCCTGTGTGAACACACATGCTGAATGAGTTAGTCATGAGTGATTTACAGTTTTATGTTGGTTGTCTGAAGGCATTCTTTTAGAGGCTGAAGGTCTCCATCATATTCTCACGACATTTAGCCTAATCAGAGAAGACTCCCAAGGTTATTATTCCACTGCAATTGCTCCTAGGGAAGCATGTTACACAGTGTGCTGAACATTTCACTGAGCCTTCTCACACAAAGTGAAACGCATGAGATAGTATTTCAAATGGCAAAGACTTGACAGTTAGCATCTCTAATTCTGTAGTGTAAAAGTAATAGGATATTTTGGGTTGGAAGAGACCCATAAGTATGATCAAGTCCAACACCCTGCTCCTCTCATGACTACCTGATACTAAACCATATGACTAGGAGTGTTGACCAGATACTCACTGAACTCTAACAGACTTGTTTCCATGACCACTTCCCTGGTTACCCTGTTCCAGGGACTGACCACCCTCTAAGTGAAGTGCACTTTCCTCATGTCCAATCTGAACTTCTGATGCAGCTTCATATCATTTCCACGTGTCCTAACACTGGTCACCAGAGAGAGATCATCACCTCCCTCTCCACTGTCTTCCTTGAGGAAGTTGTAGACTGTAATGAGGTCACCCCTTAGCCTTCTGTTCTCTAAGCTGAACAAGCCAAGTGACCTCAGCTGCTCCTCATAAGTCTTGCCCTTGAGACCTTTCACTGTCTTGGTCGCCCTCCTCAGGACACACTCTAATAGTTTGATGTTATCCTTATACTGAGGTGGCCAAAACTGCACACAGTACCTGAGGCCGCACCAGTGCGGTGTAGAATGGGACAATCACCTCCCTTGACCAGCTAGTGATGCTGCACCCAGGACATGGTTGGCCCTTTTGGCTGGCAGGTCATACTGTTGACTCATCTTCATCTTGCCGTCAAACCAAAGCCCCAGATCACTTTCTGCAGGGCTGCTCTGCAGCTTTTTGTACCCCCGTGTATGTGTATAACAAGAATTATCCTGTCCCATGTGCAAAATCCATTGCTCTTGTTAAATTTCATACACTTGGTTATTGCCCAGCTCTCTATCCAGGTATTCAATACTAATAATTAAATCCAACTTACCTATTGATTCAATCTGAAAGTCAAACGTGAGCTCTGACGACAGTTTGCGGCTGGATTTTAATCTGCCTTGCAGATTAACTATTTTTATGCAGCCTAGACAATAAATAGGATATGTCAACACAGAATTACTCTTCAATATATGATCTAATTTGGAGACAGACAGTATGCATGTACATGCATACGTATTTAGTTGATACTAAAACTTACAGTCCAAACACACCAAAATGGTATCTCTCTCCAGCTGTGTTACATGTACGACGCTTGTCTCTGTAGTGTCTATTAAAAAAAAGGCAGTGTAAGTTCGTAACACATTAACATAAAATTTAAAATGGGAGTTCTACAGATTGAGACAATTTAACAGGTTAGTGTATTTTTATCTACTGGAAATAATCATCAGTCACATTTCTCTTGGAGATGCATGCCCACTTACCCATGTTGACTGTGACAGGAAAACTGAAGCTGTAATATTAAGTATGTACTTAATTCAGCCTTTCCTGAACCATGTCTCAAAAGCAAACTGACGGGTACATTGTTCTTCCTTTACTCTGTTAGTGTCATTTAATATTGATGTTGCAAAATAAAGGCAGATCTATGATACTGCCCACACTAAACCTGAATGCCTTTTCTTCCACCTTTATTTCTAAATCATGCTACAGACTTTTATATTAGTACTTAATTCTTGCTGCTATTTTCAGACTTTCCAACCCCAGATCTTCCAAAAACAGGGGAATATTTCATTCTCCAAACTCTTAAAAGACGGGTTACCTTCCTCCCTTCTAGGTTACAGCTGCAGCAGTCTCCATCACAGCAAACAGGGGGATCTGACCCGTGATTAGTGGACACATCAACTCAAAAGAGAAGTGTAGTTTTGGTCCGTTTGTTTAACAACATTAAAATTAGCACAAAAGGGACCTATTACTAATTCAGCATTACTGCCAGCAATTCTGCAGGCATTCTGTCACACAGAAAAAAAAGAGAAACTCATTAACTTTGTTAGAGATGAGAAATTAGAGCGTGTTACTTAAAATACAAAAGCAGCTTTCAGTTGAATAATAAAATATATGGTCTTGTTGAGAAGCAAAAAACTCCTCAAGGACAATGGCAGAAATGTGTTCCTTGAGATGGTTCCTCCATCCCTTTTTTTGCTCTTCATCTTGGAAGATACACTTCTATGAACTTAGCCAATTTTTTTTATATATGATCTTAACCAAAGGTGGATAGACCTATAATAAAAGCACTCAACAGAAGGACTGAGGTATATAAATCTGTACAAACACATTATGTGATGTCATAACATGCACTGCACTGGCTGAAGCTAACAGGAGAAGGATGGCAAAGGGAGAACCCCCCCTGCAGTGTCTGCCAGCTATTATTTTTTACAATGTCTTTATCAAACATTTGACTTTTTTTGTTAATGTTGAACAATTAAAACTATTATTTGATGGAAGCCATTTGTGAGCATATGTTACACACTTTTCCTGTTTGAAAACCACTGAAAAGATCTGTTTTATTGCATTATCACTCTCCTGCCAGCAGGGGACAGGAATAAACCAATACAACATGAGGGTTTACATTACAATCAAATGTGTAAGAGGAAAATCGCAGGACACACAAAAGATTCGAGGAAAGTAAAGACCCCTTTCTGGAAGGCACAGTACAATGTTAAATTTTCCACATAAGTACAAAAAAAAAAGGAACTGTAAAAGGATCTTGTTCTTCTACTGCACACTGATGCAGACAATACTGAGGAAGACTGACAACAGGACATTCTGGGTCAAAGACTTTCTCTTCAGCATGCTACTTTTATGGACTCTACTGAAGTCATACAGTTACGTAAGAATTACACAGATGTATGAGTCTGAAAATAAAATGCACTAGCTCTGAAGCAGTTGGGTGCATTAACTGGCCATCCACTGATCACACTGGGTTTTTTAACTATACTTTAAAATGTCAAAATCTGACACGCTTTTCAGCAGCAAGAAAGTCAGCAGTCTTCTTCCTAGAGAAAACTCTAGTGAATTCCATGGTACACAATCAGCCAGACTCATACATGTGTATATGCCAGCACAGGGCTATGTATATATTCATCATGGATTAACAAGGGCTCTATGCCTGATAATAACAAAGCTATTCTAAACATACAAGCTGTGACTAGGGTCAGCTCATTACTGTATCAAGGTTTATGGAGGGAACCTTGCAACTCTAGAAAAGTAATTCTTAGCACACTTCCTTCTTAAGAGAATTTCTGCTGTTGCTCAGATGTTGGCCTCCTCTGCATAGAGGCCAGACCAGTGACTGACAGGTACTTGGTTTCCTGCTACCAGTGGTCTCAATCCCTTTCACTTTCAGAACATCAGAAGAATAGAAATATGCTCTCTCTCTGCAGGAGGCTGATAATACCATTTCTAACCACACTGGCCCACTGCAGGAGAGCCAAACCACACCTACAAAGGAGTTGAAAGAAATTGTTCGGGCTGCAATTCTATTAAAATCTATTAAATAAACAAAAGTCATGATGCCAGGGTAAAACAAAAAGAATCACAGTGGATAATCATCAAGTGCAGCCTGATTTATGGAAAACACAACTTCATCCTCTGCTATACTCAAAATCAAGAAATTCAATCAGCTCAACAAGCAGAAACATGCAATAAAAAAAAACCAAACCCCAACATGTACAAGCAGGTACAACCAGATACCCTTTTAAATGGAGAACTTAAGATGATCACTCAGCTTTAAAAATTTAACCCTTAGTTTGCTCAGAGGAAACTACCTTTCAAGTGCTTCAGCTATAATAGAAGAGCAAGGAACATTTCTGAATGCAATTACAACAACACACAAACCTGTTTCTGTAAACCATGAAGAGGTAGAATTTGGGTTGACAGTCTCAAACTTCACCACCTGGTTGAAGTCTCTTCCTCTACTGACACCAACACAAACTAAAGGGAATTCCTGCTCAGGGACTACCAGCATTTCAAACAATCTCAGTGGACAAGGTACGGGAAAATCTATGTGCTAGATTAAGAAACAAAAATAGATATTAGAAAGGAAACAAGTTTAGTATGAGCTGCTATTAGCTATCTAAATTGTATGGTAAATTTTATGCCGTACATTTTGTAACACTAACTTTACTTCTTCAGGTAACAGTAAATGATAGATACAAAAAGCCTGACTTAAGAAGTTTAGCAAGTCTTCATGCCAATTCAGCTAAAATAAGATAGGATGCCTTTCACCACGTGTCCTGTCCAGCTGCCAACAGATGCCAAGAGTGCTATACCCACCATTGCTCTCCCCAGCTATGGAGACTCTTAAGCCTCGTTTCACAGGCTGATCAAGTTACAGCAGTTGCCTCTCTACAAACATGAGTCCACCCTGGCTCCATCTCTTCAGGTGGTGTCAGATGGTGAGACAAGAAGCATTTCTAAGCACCTTCAGTGTCACAAAGCACAGAGCAAGTGGCCACCTTCTCTCTAGTATGGGAGCAAGCCCACTGTTAACCCATGTTGTCACTCTCCTCTGCCACGTCTCTGTCAGCCAGAGGTTTTCTACCATGCAACTAAAAGGCAACATTCATGTAGAGAAGGGCTTTGTTCAACTGAAGTGCTCCACAAAACCAAGAACATTTCTGTAATTATTGAGTCTATTAATACATATTACGCATTTAAATATTTATTTTCAATGTAATTTAATAGAAACCAAATGACAAGACTAAAAAGTCAAGAAATAGCTAATACTTATTCTTAACAATTTATTACAAGATAAAAAAGAACTGAACACAAAAGTATTTCACTTAATTGCAACATTACCTTGATTAACATAAATTTTTGCATTGGTTCAACCCATTCTAACAAAACAATGCTGGACTGTAGTGCTCCACAAAGGTACTTGTGGCCTGAGTAGGGATTCCTCACTGCCAAAAAAGGAAAGGTAGAGTACATTAGTGCCCTAATCAAAATCAAATTAAACATTTTCCAACTAAATAACAGTCCCTACACTTTTGGAAAACACCCACCACCACACTCATCTTTTGTATAAGGAAGCTGTTGAAAAGTCAATATCCACACTATGATAATGGTGATAGTGAGCATGCCAGAGCAGGGGCTGCCCTTCCACCAGGCATGAAGAGCTAGTAGCTGGTGCCAAACAAGCCATAATAAACACAACTCTCACAAGAACACTGTGGTATGTTTTACCTCTCCAACTAAAAATAAAATTTATTGTTGGGGTCTTTTTTTTAATGACTGGTATGTGGGATTTACTGTTTTAGATTGTCTTGAAGAAAATAGTTGACTGAATACACATTTGAAGTATCTTGCTCCACCGTGCTGGTTTGCCTATGCTACCTCCAAATAATGATGAGAAGCTGTTAAGGAATGTCTGATACACAGACAGTTATCCAGCAGGCAGTGAACAATCACTGTCACTTGAGAACTGCTCAGCTGGTTTTCAAGGCTGTCACAGGAGCTCTGCATTTCCAATCAACACTTCTAGATCAGCAGGAAATTCACAGTTTAAGTGACATCATCAATTTCCACTCAACTACTCTTCTATTGTTTCTTCAGAAAACAAAAATTGGAAGAGAACAATAAAGTCACAAAATTGGGCACTGGGAAATCTGAAGTTTCACAACTTTAATTCTACAGTATTGACAACATTTCAGTCCTTAAGCACTGCCAGCATATCCATTACAATGAACAAGTGTTACTTTGCACTTTGTACAATTACATCTAAAGACCAGACTTTAAAGTGCAGTAAAGTGATTGTGGGCCATCGGGCAATTAACACCACATTCCAGATACTGTGCTTCTATAATACAGTACTGTCTACATAAGGTAGCTCATGCCACCTTACTGCTAAGGAAATCCACTAGCAATCCCTTGGCACTTTAAACAGCAAAGCTTAACTTCATCAATACACATTCTTACTCCACATCAGTCAAAGTGACTGCAAACTACAGCAAGTAACAGTTGGTGTGACCTCAAGTAAGGCCAAACTTAGCAGGAGAAACCACAAAACATGCAATTACCAACACCTATAAGGTAGAGGAAACAAGACCAGAATTTCTCTTTTTCTGCCTCTTGTAGCACTGCTGCTTCCCCCAGGCCAAAAGGATAAAATGCTGCTAGCTAGTAAGTAGGGTCAGAGAGGGGAATCTACCATTTCTTGCCTTGGATCTACCTTTTGCAGCCATCCTTGCTGCCATCACAAATTATCACTTATGCTTATCATGCAAGAAGGACTCTAGGTTTATTAGGCTAAGCTATCTCTGAAAGGGAGGACAGCAGACCGCCCCCTCATAATGCCAAGTCCCATGGCACTCTTGTTGAATTCTGTGCCTGGTAATAAACCATAAGATTACAGATAAGCACACCACCAGGTTTCTCATTTCATAAAACATATGGACTTCCAAATTAATTTTAGTATCAGAAAGCCAGTGTTTGTACCTGTTCTTATGCCTGTCACTCCACCCCTTTAGGTGTTCCCTTTAACATCCATCAGCACTCACAGCTTGACTAGATGCCTCCATTAGGGCAAGGCCTGGACATACACAGTACATACTGTTAACACCCTACCACACCCTAGAGAATTATTTCCCAGAAAAAGGCAAGTTTTAACAGGTGAGCTGGACAAACACACAACAGATGTTTTAGCAATATCAGGAACATTTTTGTCAGGATAAATGACAGATGTTCACTTACCACCGAGTCTTGAAAATTTCCTGTATAATACTACTGCTCACACCAAACATTTGATTATGGAACACCAGGTAAAACACAGTTACCTTTCTTGGGATTTTTTGGTTTAGTGTTTTTTGGTTTTTTTTGGGGGTTTGTTTTTTTT
>JANIJG010020968.1:0-54484 GCA_024611175.1 Megaceryle torquata
TGCCGTTGGCCTTCTTGGCCACCTGGGCACACTGCTGGCTCCTGTCCAGCTGGCTGTCCACCAGCACCCCCAGGTCCCTTTCTGCCAGGCAGCTTTCCAGCCACTCCTCCCCAAGCCTGTAGCACTGACTGGGGTTGTTGCAAACAAAGTGCATGACCTGGCACTTGGCCTTGCTAAACCTCATCCCTTAGACCTCAGCCCATTGCTCCAGCCTGTCCAAATACCTCTGCAGAGCCTTCCTACCCTCAAGCAGATGGACAGTCCCACTTAATTTCATGTCATCTGCAAGTTTACTGAGGGCATATTCATTCAATCCCCTCAACCAGGTCATCAATAAGAACTTCACTGTTGCAGTATACAAAGTGTAACTTTGTACAAGGTAAAAGTCAAACATTACATCTCCACCATCACTGCAAATATCTCGCCTTCTTCACATATACAATTGAGTATATAATGTTTTCTACCATTGTACTCTTTATATCTTTCATGTATATCTTAAACACTTACCATTCGATTTTATAAACCCCTGAACTATAAGCAAGATGAAAATCTATCTTCCATACAGGAAATTAATTGTTGCACATCAGTGCCCTCTTCACTAAAAGACATATTAATGTCAAAGAAGTATTACGTAAGTTTTCTTTCCCATTTTTCCTTCCTCTATCACTAAGATGTAAAAAAAGTCAGAGGAAAATCTACCAGAGTTACAACACTAGTATAGGCAAAGCAACAACAGCAGTTTTGTATTCTGCTTTACAAGCATTTGCTGAGACAGTAAGTGGGAAGAAATCAGAATAAAGAACATGCTCCTCAGTGACAGTACTATATGCACAACCAATTTCAAACTAACAGCACAAGTTCTGAAGAACCTTCTAATCAATACAATATCTATTTTTCATTCCTGAATTTTATTGTTGAGAAACAAAGGACAACAACAATTCCCATAATATAAAGACATTTTCGATTGTTAAACCAAAGGCTGTATAAGGAGAACTGGTCAGTGATCCTAAGGACAATAAATCATGTCAGAGGACAGAAAGTTCTGGAACAGAGAGAAAACCCAAGGCAGCATATCCGTAAGAATTTCTAAGTGTACATCTGCGTTATCCTGAGTACCGTAAAAAGAAAAAACAAAAAAGCAACCCAAAACCTCACAAAACAACAACAACAAAAAAATCATCAACACCAAAAATCTCCAATCCAAAAAAAAATGAAAAACCCAAACCACAAGGCCATCAAGCAAGCAGGCAAACTTGTCTCAGATCTTCACTTTCATAAGCTACAGATACCAAATCTCACAATCAAACTGTTAGAAAAATCTCAAAATTAGGAGCATAGAATTTAAAGTCAGGTCTGAATTCTGCATACTTCCATAAGAAGTATTTCTGAAGTGGCCTAACAGATATAAAGACACACGCAAAAAAAACCCCAAAAACCCCCATAATTTTCTGAGAGCATATCAATCAGAACAGAAAGATAAATGGAAATACAAAGTTTTGTACTCTCAATGCCAAGCTGTTGCAGGTGGGAAGTATATTGTCTCCTCACAGCTTTTGCTACTATCAAAAAAGTGCACAAATTATAAAGCAAGACACACACCTGGCCATGTATTTATGTGCATGAAGATTTCATGAAAAAAAGAAAAAAAAAAAGAAAAAAATTAAGGGGAAAAATATAGCTTACAAAACAATTGCTTCAGTCTGCAAAAACATAAGCTAAACTATTTTGTCTTGCAGAGACATCTAGTGGCAAATTTCATTATTTGCACTCCTGGTGACATCTGTGAAACTACAACAGGGATTTCATTACTTCACAAGAGCTCTTTCCCTGAAATCATTAACAGCAACTTGTAATATCTAATCTACTCACAGTCCTACAAATAAAAACTTTTCTTCCTCCAAATCATAAAATAATTCCAGACAGTGAACTGTCAATACTCAATAAGGCAACAAATATTTTAAGTATATTAGTAACAAGAATTTCTTCTGCAATAGTGCCTTACAGTACTTTCTCATAGTCAATGAGCAGACCTTCAATAATCTTCAAAGTTACACAAGACTATAGTTATAATTTGAGACATATTTTAGGAACATTTTACCTAATGTTTTCCTCTCTTGGAGATCTGTTCAAAAGTAGAGAACCAAAAAAGATACTTTAAAAAAAAAAGTAAAATCATATCAATAATTATGTACCAATATATTTGCCAGATTTCATCATGTTACAAAACTGCAAACTTGTATCAGTTGCCTTGAATTCATACTATGAAATTTTACCATCATTTTGTGCAGGTATATACATAAAGGCACAGAGTCCTGAAACCTAGGAAACGTACCCTCAGTAGCTAAAATATCAATATATATTGTAGAATATCTAGCTAAGTGAAGAAACTCAGTTACATTTCCCAGAATCACCTTTGTTTTGTCTGCCTTCTCCAACTATTTTATTTTCATACAGAGAGAAACTCTGTTTCAAGATCTACTTCCCATCTCTCTCTTCTTTATATCTACATATTGGGAAAGAGCTTTTCTACTTTTTAAAAGACTTTTGAGCTATATTAACTTTTTGTCTTCTTCAGCACCTAAAATGGTTAGAATACTTGCTCTAGCAGGGGGGTGGATTAGATCATCTTTAGAGGTCCTTTCCAACCCCTACTATTTTGTGATTCTTTGATATAGAGAAAAATACGAAGATGTCAATATAATTTTATTTATTTATGTTACAATTTTACTGTATGTTGTTTTCAACAACAAGGCTTTCTTCTAACTTACCTGGCATAACCAAATTACATGATTTCAGCATGTAGTGGCAATTCACCTAGGTGACATATATAACTCATTCACAACTCTGCTTTCCATACCACTGCAACTCTGAAATAAAACACTTAAATTGATCATATTTGAACAGTTTTAAACAGTTAGATGATACAGAGAATGTAATTTTGCAACTATTGATGAAAAAACTAACACTATTTAGCCTTGTGACATGTTTTGTTCAAACAGTAAAATTCTCAGTAAAACCTGTTGAAAGCCAAACAGCTGTTTCACACAATGTATAGTTTAATTCATTTGTCTGCTCCTGTCAGAATTCTGGATCTCTTGATATGCTCTTTTCTTCTAATTGAATCAGCCAAGGTCTTGTGAAACAATCAACTATTTACCTGAAATAATAAATGAGTCATGTAAAGGAAGCAGAGCCTCATACAAGTGACCCTTCAAATACTACCCTGTCTCATCCCTGCTTCAGAGTCTACAGTAAGACTAAATAATGACCTAATAATGCAAAAAGTGTAATCCAATACAAGAGCTTCCTGTCACTAGGAATGGGAGGTTCCATTTCTCCTTTCTTCATCTCCATTCATAGATTTGTCATTCTTCAGACCCTTCCATAAACTGATATAACTCATGAAGCAAACACACGTAAGCAGAAAACAACAGTTTTTCTGTGAGGTCAGCGAGTCACACCAGCTCATGAAAAAATCCAGCAAGCTACTCCAGTAGTGAAAGTAGGCAGCTAGTACTGGCTAGAAAAAAAGGAATGAAGAGCCAAGTAAACAGTCAGTAGGAGAAGCAAGGCTTTCTCCTTTCTGGAGCAGAGAGTCATCACATAGTGAGCTCAGGTGTTCCATGAAATCACAGCCTTCGACTAGCTTTTAGACAAAGTGAAACAAATCATACCTCAAATGACTATGCAACACACTCACAAGAGATCAGACTTCCCATGAATGTCATGTGAATAAAAAACAAAATTATAGATAATTTGAGAAACATGATGGTATACTTCTCATTACTTTAACAGTCTATATTCTAGTAATCCACCATCAGTAACCTGCAATAGCCAAAGTAATAACCTTAGAAACATATATATACAGAGGAACAAAAAAAGCCTAACCAAACAAACAAAAAAAAAAAAAAAAACCAAACCCCAGAACCAACCAAAGAGAAACATGAAAAACTTTACTATAGGAAGTTCCACAATCTAAATACTACTCAGATATCACTGTAGAGAATTGAGGGGAAAATAAACACTTAGTAATTTTGTGCAATAATGGGCAGAAATTTTGGAAAACGTCTGTATGACCTCTACATTACAGAAGCCATCAATCTCAAACTACTATCAATTTCACACACACAAGAAACTTTCACTCACTAGAATCTCAAATATTTAGTCAGCAATACAGATGGCTGCTTGTCACAAATAGTTCTGTTGTTCACAATCAAAAACTCTTCTGAAAAGTCACGTCCTTTTCATATTGACTTAAAAATAGAGATGTTCAGACACGGTGTAGGTCCCATGTTAGTATACGTATCCTACATCTCCTATACGCAGAAATTTGATTTGAGCGTGTGAGCAAAGAACATGGGAGAGGCAAAGTGAGCCACGCAAGTCACCATAACATTTTCACTCTTAGTTTTCCTTAAACTGATGGCCACAGGAGTTTGGTCTGAGGAACACCACTCATACAGGTGTCACACAAACAGAAGTGCAGAAAAATAATCGTTATCCTCAAACTGCCCATGGCTGAAGTTAATTGGGGGGGAAGGCATGCAAACCTCAGGACCTGAAAGTCTGTTAGTGAGAGTGAAAGGGATTCTTCTTACCCTTGAAATTTGCTGCCGCGTTCTCGTGCTGGGTGTCTCCCAACCCCCAGCCCACGATCAGGCTACAGAAGCCGAAGGAGGCTGCTACCACCGCCCGCGGCAGAGGTACAAAGACGATCATACTCTGGGACGGGCTGCCAGCTTCTCTTCCCAGCTCTGCAGCTGTCCCCTCGGTAACCAACGGCCCAGAGGAGGAGCGCGGGAGGCCGGAGCTAAGGCCGAGGGGCCCGCACCTCACAGGCCGCGAGGTGAAGCCCCAAGCAGGAAAGCCTCAATCCGTTCGCCCCAGCCTCCCCTCAATAGTGCCGGACCCCTCCCAGCCCGGTCGGCTCAGCCGACAGCTGCAGGCGGCGGCCGGTTCGAGGAATTTAAAAATGGCGCCTCACCTCCCGCCGCCGCCTCCACCCGCCGCGGTCCCGCGGTGCGCGGGGCATCCTGGGAACGGGGAGAAGGGAGGCAGGGCGGCGTTGCCTAGGAAACGGGCTCGCGCGAACCCTGCGTGCGCGCGCCGGCGGCCCTCGGCAGGCTTGCCCCGCCCCCGAGCCCTCTGGCACCACCCACCGGCGCGCGCGGGGCGGTGCCTGGCGGCCAGGGCAACTCGGCCGAGATGGGAGCGAGAGGGGGGCGGCGGCGGAGCGACACAGGCGCCAAACCAGCGCTTCTCTGATGATCGGAGGGCTTCAGAGCGCGGCCTCTGTGCCACCCGTATCAAAGGATTGTTATAAACTTCGATGCTGGATGAGCCCCAGCCCAATAACAGCTGCAGCAGCTTTAGCACCCGGAGCAGGAGTAGCCATAACTACCACACAGTAACAAGTTACATCTGCACTGGTGAAAAACAAGAGCTACACTTCACAAGCACTAGGCGCCCTATGTGAGAAAATGATAATCACAGAATGGTGTGGGCTGGAAGGGACCTTTAAAGGTCATCTAGCCCAGCCTCCCTTCAGTGAGTGCGACATCTTCAACTAGATGAGGTTGCTCAAATGGGTGAAATGGTGCAAATAAGAAGCCACTTTCTAGAACAGCTGCAAGGGACTGCTTCTGAGACCGATGTGAAGAGTTCAAAGGGACACATTATTTTAATCTCCATGACAATTGGGAAATGACTGAGGAAAAGGTGGAGGACTTAAGGGAAAAGTTTCAGGAAAGAGAAAGAAAGTTTCTGTAGCAAATTCATTAAGTTCTGTGCTCATCAGGGCAATTTTGCTTCCGAGGAAGAGAGGGAAACAATTGACATGGTGGCACTGGTGGGAAGGAAAGCACGGCCATGCAGCTCACAGTAATTTCTGGTAATAGATACCTCAGCCTAACGCCTTCTAGCAAAGGAAAAAAGTATGTGTCATGTTTCGTGTTCAACGGTACCAAGTAGGTGTTGTCGAGATGCTAACACCAAGCTGAACACTGGCTGACATAGCCATGTACAAATTAAAATAGACTCCAGGTGTACCTGGCAATGGTCACTGTTTAAGGATAGAAATGAGCTTGTAAGAGCAGTTGAAATACTGTAGATGTGACCTCCTCATACACTTCCTCAATTTCTCTCTAAAAATCTCTTTGACTAAAGCTGGAGATTGACCATCCAGACTGGTATCCACAGTCCCCTAATAAGATTAACAATCCTTTAATAAGGATTCAAATTGGCTTCAATTAGCATATTAGAAGAGGGGTATTATGATGACATATACGCATCCACAGGGAATAAGAGAAAAAAAACCAAACCAACTGTTAAAGATGCCAGTAGTTTTATATATATCTGGAGATCACACTTAAGAGTTAGCTCCCCTAGGGGTGTTTGTAAGCTCAGTCAATAATAGAAACACACAGAGTGGTTTGGATTGGAAGGGACCTTAAAGATAATCTAATTCCAACTCCCCTGAGGTGGGCAGACACACATTCCACTAGACCAGGTTGCTCAAAGCCCCAACCAACCTGGTCTTGAACACTTTAAGGAATCAGGCAGCCACAGCCTCTCTGGGCTACATATTCCAGCACCTCACCACCTCACAGTAAAGATTTTCTTAATTATATCTAATCAGATTTAACCCTCTTTCTGCTTGAAACAGTTACTCTTCATCCTATCACTACATTCACTAATAAAGGAGTCCCTTCTCATCTTTCCTGTAGGCCCCCTTTAGGTACTGAAACACTGCTATAAGGTCTCCCCAGAGCCTTCTATTCTCCAGACTGAACAACCCCAACTCTCTGAGCCTGTCCCCACAGGCAAGGTACTCCAGTCCTCTGATTATCTTCGTGGCCTTCCTCTGGGCTCAATCAAACAAACCAAGATTTAATTTTTGCTGCAAAACAGATTCTGATGGGGGGGGAGGGACAGACAACAACAACAACAAAAAAACCAACACAAAAGAAAGCCTGTAGTTTTTACATGGCTTTACAATGCAAAAAAAAAAAAAAAAAAAAAAAAAAAAAAAAAAAAAAAGAAGTTGCATGACTGACTCTCTTTCTGTATCGTTTGCTAATTTTAAAATATTTTTTTCCATATCAGCTCTACAAGTATTAAAGCTAACTAAGGTCAAACAGAAGTCTTCCTGCCTTGTACAGCTTCATTAACAGCAATAGTAGCATGGTCCAGATTCTTTCTTTGATACAAGTAGTGATACTCACATCAGGATTACATGGATGAAATCTATTGAAAAACAATTAATTTACATGAGAAGCATGATGTAAAGAATCTAGGTCACTCAGTGTGAGGTCAATGAGAGACACAGCAAAAAAATATAAAATGCAAAATTATTTAGGTAACTCAGATCAACAAACAGGTCTATCTTGCCAGCCAATTTGTTGAATAATGGGGATTTTTTTTCTGTAATCATTTCCTATGTGGAATCTTCTTCTAAGAGGAAGACTCAAGATGGTGGACATCATGCTACTTTATTTTCACCTCCATGTTTTTTGCATGGATCAAAAAAAGGTACTTGTTTCCCTCCAAGGCCCACTGAGTCAGATAATCCGAGTTAATCGCCTGATAGCTAGCATTTTTGAAGGGTGGGTGGCAATGATGCTCTTCTTTGTCACAGTGACCATCTCTCACCTTGTCTCACAGCAATGCAAGAAGCAGTGCTCCTACCTCTGGTTGCTTTAAAAATAGAACTGCTGTAGTGACTCAGATGGGCTTGACCTGGGAATCTGGTGGAATACAAGGAAAGAGAGAGATGGAGTTCAAGGGCACGAGGAGGAGATGGCTGAAGGAAGGAGAACAGACAGCAGGTGTGGGAAGAGGGTCAATCATGAGATGAGCCTCGAGTGCAAGAGGAAGAAACAAACAGAAAATGAAGACTATAAATATTACAAAATAATTGGAAAAAACAATAACAAAAACAAACAAAAACCCAAAACAAACAAACAAAAAAAAACACCAAAGAAAAAACACAAAACCACCCCCACAAAAAAACCCAAAGAGAGAAGTAAATACGAGAAGCAGCCATCTTGTTGAGGAGAGAGGGGAAACAGACCTTGAGGTTTATTTGTTTGTTTTCTCTTTGTCAGGCTTACTCTTCTAATTAAGTCAGTATCTAGAGGAAGCAAGCATAGTACCTTTAGAATATGTTCGATTATTCCAACCATGGCGAATTTCCCTTTTGAAAACATCTCCCACATCACTGTTTTTTGGTTTGGGGTTTTTTTTTTTTTGGTAGAAACAGAAATGTACTCAGCTCCAGAGATCAGTAATCTATTAAAAAACAAGACACAAAAACCAGGCTTTTTAAGGTACACTATTTAAATTCACTGTGGGGATTAAGTAAAAGAGATTTCATTTAGACACCTCAAGGTTTTTGGTTGACAGTATTAGAGATTATTTATGTCTCTTTACATGTCATCTTCTATTAGTTCCAAGTAGATCAGCAATTCACACAGGAGCAAGGTTCACCCTCACACAAAGAAAGCAACATTCAAATTGCTATAAAATACATTGAGAAGCCCAAGAAAATACTTCAGTGAGCTTTGCAGGCTCACTCTTTGGAGGATGATACTGTGCAAGTATGGTCAGAAAACATCTTTATGAGTTTGAAAGCTTATTTAGATTTCCTTGCTGCCTCGATTGAGCAAGCTGAAAATAGTTGCTAGATTAGATAAATCCTCAAGCTCCCGTAGCCCAGTGGTGTATCTTTAGAGAGGGGTTTTGCTGTTATGCACACATGCTGCTGGTCATACCTGTAGTGTATAATCCATGCTTAGTTTATGCCACCTTGACCTGAATCCAACAGGATAGGGGCCAAATGGGGAATTAGTGTGGGGAATACAAGCTCTGTTCAGCCTCTGAGTCAGCAGAGCCTGAAAGTGTGTGCAGTTTCATCATCTCATACAACTGCAGCAGAGGTGACAGTGGCCAAGTAGTGTGCTACTTAAAATCATATATTGTTGTGTGTAGATTGCCTGAGAAAAATAGTATTTTTGGCATTGCTAAAGCAGGAGATGAAATTGCATTAAAGTGCTATAGTGCTGTGATAAGAGTCTTCCTTGGTTAAACTCAAGAGAGGTTTTTACCCTTGAGATCAGTAGGGACAGAATGAGATTTTTAGCATGGAGGACATCAGTATATATAAAACACGAGGCAGTTTATGAAGCCATTAATCAGGCAAATATATTGTTTGGGGTTGCTGATCACACAGGCGTGTGCTCTACTTCTCTGTTCAGTATGTACATGGAGTATCGTGTGTTTATAAATACCAATCTTCAGCATCCTTCCCCTTTAATCGGGTGCTGTGACTACAGGGGGAAAGGATGTTTCCCAGACTAGCACCAACTTACTAAAATGGGATTTGGCAGAAAAATACAGAAGGAATTTATTGCGCTCAAGGAGAATTCACATTTATGTATATTGTTACAGGCTTCAGTCCTGCCTATGCTTTCATTTCCATTAGATTGACTCCATCCTAGCCCCACTAACTGAACAGAGTTTTTCCAGATATACATACACAGATGGATAGAAACACACACTCACCAACTGAAGGGATCATGACTACATCGAATGCTAACTCAGTTCCTGAAGTTTCTGTCAAAAGTATGTCAATGCTTCTTTCAGCAGCTTAGCAGCTTCAAGCTTGTCCTTAGGCAGGGGAGTTCAGCCTCCTTCTGCCTGAATCTGGTAGGCTGCACAAAAAAGGTAACATAGCATCGATCCACTGGGTAACTTCACAACACTAATGAGCTGTCACCTAAGTGCATAGTCCAAACAGGAATTGAGGAGGATACAGCGTGGAACTTTCTCCTTTCAATTACATTGACTCTGCACTAGTTGCCATGGGAGGCAGAACCTACCTTTTGATTGCTGTACTTCTCCACAGCACCACATGTAGAGCCTCACATATGTGCAGCCAGCAACTGTTTATCACCGAGTTCAAATTGCACTGCTAGCAGTGTCTGAACCAGCGAGTTCAGAGCAGGTTTTGGTGTTGCAAAAGAAGTTGCAGACTAGTAGCAGATGAAGTCTTGGGTGCCTTGAGCAGGTTTCTGGCACAGTTGTACAGCTTCGGTTCTCAGAGGTACAGGGGGTACCTTCACAAAGTGTTTTCAGCATACACTGTTGGTGAGGGTTGTTAGTCTCATCTAGGGACTGCTAACACTGCATAGTGACCACCACTTGGCTATGAGCAACACTTTTCTTTCTGTGCTGTTAAACAGCACCACTGTTTGTATTTTTCTCTCCATCTTTCTATTTTTGGGTGGTATAACAGTTACCAGGGTGTTATGCACTCATCAAAGCCAGAGCTATGACCAACTGAGAGAACTGATGCTGAGAAAGATGTATTTTTTTCTGAGCAAGATGACTTTTTCCTGTCTCTTTTGCCAGCATGTTAGCCAGTGCATATTCACCCTGTGCCAGAAGCAGGCAAAAGTTAGCAGCAGTTGCAGGGGGTTAACCTGCTGTTTGTGAATAGAGTTAACCTTAATACAGACTGAGGTCCAGGCACCATATGAAACTCAGCATGACAAGACCTTGGAAAGGCTGCAGGTGACATGGGAGCTGCCGTGTACCATTTCCTTGAATAGGAGGAAATGGGAAGTACGGCATGATTGCAAAGCAACACGCTGTTACCATACTGTTCCTACTCAGTTCTTGGTATAAAAATAGTATTGTTCCTAATGGCTGCCAGCACCAGCTGACAAAACTTCTGCTTTCTGAAAAATAAATGCAAATGTTTTGCTTTATGTCAGGGACATTAACTATGAGGCATGTCACTACTACATCTTTGGCACATGCGACCCAGATTTTTGGCAAAAATGTTAAAATTCAGCTTAGGTTTCTAATTCGGTTCTCAAAAAAAGGGGAGATCAACTGCTTGACATCACATTTGCATAGCATGTTCACACGAGCCCTGGAGAAGAGCAGTGATGATACCACATTTGATATTGGCAGTTTTTCCATGTCATAGCTGCAAATAAAATTCAAATTACCAGTTTCGGTCAAAACTGCAGCAGAGCAGAATGCTCGGTTTCATCAGTATTTTAAAGCTGGGGCTTCATATGCTCAGTTGAATAACTTTGTTATTGACAAAGAAAAACTGATAGGAGGTTGAGTGATCAGACAGTAAGTGTAAGGAAAAAAAAAAGTTCATCAAATAAATAAGGGTTTTGTTGTGGTTTTTTTTTTTTGTTTTGTTTAATGTTAATGGCACCTTAAAGGCAGTCATGACTACACAACAAAATATACAAAAATTACATTTTTGTAGTTGCATCTTTCCACAGTGCTGCACAAAATGAAAATGGTATGAGCAACATTGTAGATCACACATAGACAATTAACTTGAGTCAATAAAACAAGACAATTTTTGGTACACCTTGATACTACCAGACCCAGGTTCCCTAGGTAAAAAGGAAAGGTGGCTTTGTGCAAAACTTTCCAACACCAGTACAACTTGATACGCTAAACATACAGCAAACCAACTGTACAAGATAGTTTGACTAGTCCTCATGCAGTCTTTATATACAGCATTATCTCAGTTTGCTTTGTCAGGGAAAGTATGCAATTCCATTAACTAAAACTAAACTTTTCTTAGCCTTTCACTACTGTAACGTAAAATTGTCTGATTCTGTCTGATAGATTCTGCTTAGCATCAGAGAGACCATTTAAACTTCATCTGAAAACAAGCTTTTTATAATCTCTTGCATTTTAAAGGACAGCAATATAATTCAGTAAAGGCCATGCCCTGGCATGATGGTAAATGAAAAAGCAGATAAATATTTGCTTGATTAAAAAAGAGAAGACTAAACTTGCCTGATTGCTATTGTTAGGTAGACTTTCTGAAGTGATTAAATTCTATCCAAATTAAAGTGTTTAACCACATTAATCTGTGGATACCTTCTGTTGTATGACTGAATCCAGAAGTAAAATATCTGTATTACAGTGGAAAGGGGCTCAGTTTCCAAAACTGGTTTCCATACCACCTCAGTAAACTCCAGGCTTCTGTGTGTTAAGTTTTTTGTGGGGTCCCCCCCCCCAAATAATTTCTTGTTCATCGACTTTTAACTCCAGAAAGCACTACCTGTAATTATGCAGTTGACTTTGATACAAACATAAGCCTGAACTGATTCCTCTTTGAACAGCAACATTCAACTTCAAATGCTGGAGTCCTTGTTTATTCACTAGCTAATAATTAGCTTGCAACCATTATGATTACAAAACTGAAGCTTATGCTTATACTGGATTTGTCAAGCTTCAACTTTTAGACAGTGGTTCACTTATCTATCCTACAGCAAACTGCCTTCACCTGTTGAATTTCTATTCTCCAAATTAGCAGTCATGATTTGCTCAAAGAAAACCACGGGCCTTGAAGTATCCTTCACATAGTGCACATATCAGCTCTACAGGTGATGGTCCTGCAGCAGAGGCACTGCCTAACACACACATTTTGATACTGAACTAGAAAGCGGTCACATCTGATAGTGCTTCTTGAAGAATTCAGAACAAGTAGGTATCACTGGAGCACAGTTAAATGAGAAGTTGCATGAAAGCACATAACATAAAGCAGAAAGGAGAAGGAATTTAAACTGGATTAGTCATGTCAATGACTAATTGGATGTTCAACAATAATGGAGTTACAGTTTAAGCTAGTGGAGGGATCCATTATACAAGTTTCAGAGGAAACCTAATTTAGACCTGAATGCTGAAAGGAGATCAGGAAAACTGTGTTACCTAAATCTCCCGAAAGCTCTGAGCAGAAAAGCTGCCAAAAGCCTATACAGTAGGTATTAACAACTAACTGAAGGACTTCTCAGCTGGAGAACAACTGTCAAAGTCAAGTGAAATAATTAACTACCAGGCAGCACTAAGCGGAAAAGACACCATCTGGCAACTTTTTGTTGAGTGGGAGTGTCTTAGAGGCTCATGATGAGTAAGTGTAAGGAATACACTAAGAGTGTCCGATGTGTTGCATCGGAACATAAAAGCAAACAGTATCCTGACAGAAAGAACATGGTTAATTGATAGAGAAGCTGAACAAAGTCCTCATTAATAGAGGTCTTGCAACTCTTCGGGATGGCCTAAGCATTCCTTCACAACAAGCACAGCTTAGCCAGATACATACATTCACACAATCCCAGCTTAAGCAGTGGAAATGATGTGGATACCAAAGCTAATGGCACAGCTATCAGCCCTGACCAGCCCAGCCACCTGCCTGCTCTTCGTCCTGGGTACAGCCACAGATGGATCGCGCCTCGCCTGTGCTACCACATCCTGGTGCTCCTTGTATCTGTTCCCCAGAGGCAAAAGCTAGAAAGAACCTTTATGTACTGAAGTTGTTCCATTGTTCTGCAGAGAGGCTGCATAGAGTGCAATTTTAGGGGCAGTTAGTTATTCACTACAGGAAAAAAAATAAATTCCCTTTTTGTCCCTGCTTCACCCTTGCAAGACCTTTCCCTCGGGCCTTCAAGTGTCTAGCTGTGGAGAACTATCCATCTCTTTCACTAGGTCTTTCTTCCAGCTTAGCGAGTTGACATGGCATACAGAAGACTGCAACACACACCAGTGTCAGCACAAGGTAAGGAATGAGAGAGTGAAGGCAGGAGGGGAGACCTCCCTCCCCTTTGGGTGGCCTTCCACTTGGCAGAGCTCCTGGCACTGCAGCAAAACTACAACAGTTCTACCCCAAAGCAGGCTTTTGTCTTTCATATCTCTGTTTTCTTAATGCATGTCACATCCTTCAGTGTTTTAGATCCAGCATGGAAAATAACCTAGAGATGTGCTGTGCCCATTCACCAATTAGAGATGTTTTTAATTTGCACAAGTAACATCATGCAGTCTTTACAGCCTTTTCTGTATCCTCTGCCAGATACAAAACCAATATGGAAATGGAAGTCCCTTCTCTGTTTCCAGTTTGGACCCAGTCAGATTTTATCAAGACAGTGAGAAATCTTTTCTAAGCCCATTGATTTTATGTTCTACCTTCATTTTGCACTGAAGTCACCTTCCAGGACTATAATAGGGTGCCCTTGCAGCAGAACCCTTCACATTCCCAGGCTGTACCATAGCAACTTCCTTTGGTATAAGAAAAGTGAGTAACCTTTTTCCTGCCTGACCTTGAGACTACCCGACATGACAGTTTTAAATACACACATTAGCGCTGGGAGGACTCTCTCTTTAAACATAAAACCATACAACAGATTTAAAGGAGTTTTTCTTAGATAAAAATTACTAACACATGGTATTCCTTTTTTGCACCTGTACCCTTCTGAGCCCATTTAACAAAATGCTAGGCAATCTGTTTTCTCACATGGCCAGACCATAAGATGGCTGTGCAAATGGAACAGAAAAAGAGAGATTATAATAAAGATGGCAAAAAACCACCATGAGGAATCACAGCTGAGGGACTCTCAGAGTAGCAGGGCTCTCGTTTCTTTTTCTAATGGCTACATAATTTTTGTGGCCTATGGATGTGAGAGGGGAAAACAGAACAAAACATGCGATTCATAAAGCCGATTAGTAAAATAGATGGTAGAATTTAGGAAAAGACTTCAGAAAGGAAAGGACTCTGAATATAAATACACTCATTGGCTAAAGAAATGGAAAGTACAGACTATAAAAAGACACTATATGTCTTTTCAAAAACAAAAGACAGAAACAAGTTATATGAAAACAGAGGAAAAGACCACGAGGATCTCAGGACGCATCAAAAGGGCATAAAAACAAACCAAGGGAAACCCCTTCTTGTGATGTAAAGGCCAGGAAAGAGCCAATTCATTTTTTCCTTTTACTCTTTTAATCTCATGGAAGGGACTTTCCTGTGAAGATAAGTTTATGAGTTGCATCAGTGGAAGCAACCTCCTCAGTTTAAGCTGGTTGTAAAAGGAGGCGAGGTGCAGGTAGTTGGCAGGTGGGGCTGAAGGCCTGTTGCAATGAGTGCATACTGTGCTGAAGTGGGTTCAGAGATGGGAGGTCTTGCTGAACTGAAGAGCAGCAAAAGCACAGGCACCAATTAAGACAGAAGAATGTTATATGTAACAAAATACCTCTTTCCTTCTCCAGGGGATACCAGGAATACAGGGGTAAAGAAACAGAAAAAAAACACAACATTAAGGAAAAGAAGAATGTATCTATATAACAACTCTTCATGACACAGCCAGGGATATTGACTAAGTTTAGGCTTTTCATCAAGTCATATCCCTCTCAGTAGGACTTCTACTTCCCACTCCACCATCCTCTGAAGGTGAGGCAGGGATGGGTTAGGATAATATGGGCGTGCCTGACCTGATCCACTGTTGGTGCCTGTGAGCTAGCACAATTCCTTCCTGATTTCTCTGTTCAAAGACATGGCACATATAAAGAATTCTTAAATGCTTTTAAAAAGTGTTTTAATTGACTTTTCTAAAAGCCGAGTCATATCATTATTTATGCAGTTAATTCTGTCCTCCTTTGGTCCCTGAAGCCACAAAATGACTATATTCACTATCAATCCAATTGTGGTAAAAGGTCAAAAGTTCTTCCCCTGACCCCTGCCCTGTCAACTCCCTTCCATCAGCATAAAGTCTTCTGAATTTCTACACAACTCTTGCATTTGATTAAAAATTAATACACACAAGGAATACACCTCCCCCCACTCCCAGCAACTGAATAATACTGCAACTGAAAAGAAAATCTGTCATGACAATTAATTTCCAAGTAAATAACACTGAATATCAAATAACTGGAGACATGGCTTTTTCACTGAATGGAGAAGAATTCTGGGTGTGGTGCTTTGGTTTGTTTGTTTGGTTTTTATTACAGGTTTTGTTTTACATCATGGCTGAAAGCCAAGCAGATTTCAGGGAAATTATTTTTGCAGTTCTTAAATCAAGCAAAATAACTGCCAGTAAGAAAACAAAACCAAACCTGTCTCCTGGTAGTGGAACTGTAAGCTAATACATTATCTTCATGAATGTTCATCAAGAGAGTCTGCACAGTGTTTGCATATTTACAGAAGTTTAACTCCCTGCTCCCATAAGAAGGTGCTCCCTCATGCTTCTTCCACACTCATTAATCTGACACGAGAAAGAAATCCACTGTACCCATGGTCCCACCACCTGCCTGCTTTGCACTCAGAGCACCCCAACAATTTGTTGCCAACGAAGAGTGACTAAAGTGTTGCCTTTCTGTGTATTTCTCTGCCCTTGCAGGTTGCAGGGCTTCAAGCAAGAGAGTGCTTTGGTCTGGATGACAACTTACCCACCAGTTACTTAGTTCTTTACTCCTTTACAAAGTAGTCTAGAGATCCTGTCATTCAATGTTCAAAGTTCATCATTGTTAAGTCTTATGCCACGTTTAGGTTTTTCCCCGAATATGACAAGGAACAGTGCCAAGATAGAACAACCATTAACTGTCATCAGTAGCCATCACTGGTCTAATTTACAAGCAATAAACTCTCTGTGCAAAAAGGTTATAACAGAAGCATCAAGTTTTCCTGGTCCTGAACCTAGAAACCCCATATACACATAATCATTAATTTAGAATCAAGAACTATTAATACATATGACTGTATAATGCTTATCATTTCAGTTGGATTCAGAGAGAAAAGTAACTTGCTAGCATAACAAGACTGATACACATTATGGTGCACTTCCCTCCTACTCACACTCTTTGCACTCAGTCTAGTAAAAAACACACCTGATACTTGCAGTTTCTTGGATTTCCCCCCCCCAGAGCATCATACTGTCTTTTGTGGATGTGGGTTTGTAAAGCAGAGAACCTGTTGGATTAAGGCAGAAGACCAACATAAGCAAGCAGTTCAGCACAGACATAGCCAATTAGACACGATCGGATTGAACAGGCAAGTGAATGCCAACAGGTACGCATTTATGTATTTAAACCTTAAAGTCCAAGAGTCTTTGCAGCCTTCTCCATTCGGTTTGCACATTTAAACTGACAAAAAAAACCCCAAACAACTCATATACACAGGACTTAAAAAAACAGGGAGGGGAAGAAGGAAAAAAAAAGTAAAAAAACCAAAACCAAGAAAGCAGCCAGACCAGCAGCTTCATCTTGGTATAATCATCCTCTCTATGGCACAAATTATATGATCCCAGTTTTTACAAAATATTGCCAGCAGTGTTACTGCAAAAAAAGTGCAGATGATATGAAAACGGCTCTTCATCATAGGAGCAATGAACTTTGCAATAGTAGAAACACACACTAAGATGACAGTCATGAAGGCCAGGATAACATTTATACATTTCCCCAGGAGCACTTTGGCATTAACTGTTTCGGACTGCTGTGCTTGCTGCTCTTGCTGATGAAGCTCCAACTTTGAAACGCGCGTCTGGCATGATTCCAAGGCTTCCTGGAGACAGAAAACAGTAATTAGGGCAGCTGTATTTCCATACACCAGTTTTTCCATTTTAGCTGCAGAGCCATCCATCAACTAGATTAGAACTGTAATTTATTATAGACTCCTAAAATTTGAATGAATTGCCAACTTTAAAAAAGAAAGAAATGCACATATGTATCTGCACGTGTGTATCACTGCCTGCTCAGGCATAATCACATCTGACAACACTGTCCAAAATGTAGTCTTTACATTTTTCATGCTTGAGAAAAAGTATCATAACTCTTAATGTTCATGACAGATGATATTTCCTGCATATACTGATGAGATAAAGTACTGGGAAAACTGTTGCCATCGCAACTTACAGTGCATTAAAACAGCATCATAGTTAGTTTATCTGTATCTGCTGTAGAAAACATTAGGGCGGTACAGGCTTGCCGTGATACTAAATAAATTTACTTTGCAACATGTAGCCTTTGGTTTACACCACCTTTCAGGTCTACCTTACTTTTTCTCTCAAATACACCCATTGTACTGGGTTTGTGTCCTCAGAGGTCTCCTCCCTCTGTCAGTGTGAGCGCTCCTTAATCCGCATGCCAAGTGGGGAGAGTACAGAAAATCTGTGGTGATGCTTTTATGGGATTCTCTCTCACACACAATATATTCTGCTTCACATTTTGTTCAAAGGAAAGCAGACCTTTATTTTCTGCTTGAGAGTAGACTAAAAATGGTCTCCAAGTAAAATGGTTCATAAGCCACTAACTCCAAGCTTAAAGCCCTCTCAAAGTGAAACAGAAAAATTTCTGACTGCTCCACTTGTCAGTGTGCTACTTTTTGTTGGAGTTGGGTCTTGGGCACCACTACGTAACACAGTGCAAGGCTATAATGAGCTTGATCAACTTCACAGAACCTTTTACCACTGCGTAAAAGGCAGAAATCATACTGCAGCATCCCTACTTTATTCCCCACTCTCAATCTCCAAATATTTTCCTTATATTGGCAAGAATGTTCATCTACTCACACAGTAAACTGATTCAACCCAATCCTCTGTGTAAAAACAAACAAAGCCAGTTGGCACAGTAGTTAGCTTTCTTTTGCTGGGTCAGTTCACTGTTGTTTCAGCAAGTTGAGCTGCCATACAATTGGAGCAGTCAGGCACCAAAGTCAGCTCAAAGCACATGGCACAGCACCTTACAGAAGACTATTTCCTTTCAATGTTACAAGAATTAGTAGTAATACAGAAGACAGTTCTTAATGGGTTAGCACAGAGTCCCTTAGTGTTCAGCATGCTCTCCACTACACACTAAAGAACTCCCATGGTCCTTCTCTGATTCTGACTGCAAGTTATTCTCAGATCACCTCATGCTGCTTTAGAGGAAGTCCAGCTGCAAAAGTCCAATTTCTGTGGTTCTGCACTGAGAGGTTGAGCAAGTGTTTTAAAAATGATCTGCCCATCCCTTCAGGACAGAGTGTTTCAGTGTTACGTGGTTCTTTAAAATACCCACAACTTAAACTAAAAGAGAATGAAAGCACCTATTTGCCAGCCCCACAAAGAGACACTTTTAAATAGGCCCAACTGCACAGAGGAAAAAAAAAAAAAAAAAAAAAAAGGCTTTATCAACATCACACTTCAATTAGTTTCTAAAATCTCTGACACCTCTCCAGGATTTTGCTAATGAGACAGTGAACATTTTACAACTCTTCTGCTGGAGAACTCTCATCTCATTCAGTTTTTACACCCTCAAAATGCCTTCATAGAAAGGAGTCCTGCACGAGAGACCTCTCTTCTTTAAACCTACAAAGGGACCTATGAGATGCGTAGATTCAGCCCCATCCCTTTCCCACTCTGCTCCCAGGGGCTTCCTGATTCTCACACTCATCAGGTAACAGGGTAATCACCCTGATGCCCAAGCTCTCTATACTTAGAAATGTGAGCACAGGGCTATATAGGGCAGGGTTGTTGTTTTTGTTCTGTTTTGGGGGTTTTTTTGGTTTGGTTTTTTTTTTTTTCAGGGGTGGGGTTTAAACCATCTGAGCCAATATGAAGAGAGTGTTTGAGCATTCCTCTGTTATTATAATAAACCTTACCAGTGATATGACTACATATTGTAGGAAGTCAGAGCAAGAGGTTTGTCTTAGGACATTGTCAGAAGTGGCATTTTAAACAATACGAGGAGATTTAAATTCCTTCCTCATCTGATGCAAGAAGTTAAAATGGGCCATTCTTCATCCACAAGTCTGCCTAGGCTACATCATCACTGCCAGCAAATAAAATTCTGAATCTATTGAAATAAAATGGAGATTGCCACTAATATAAACACTGAGTTTGCACCTTAAACCAGGCAAAAAACTTTCCCCAAATTCCTTATACAGAAAGATGTAGGAGGATGCAAGTCTTTTATAGTACAACATTTCTATAAGTGAGAGAAGTTTATCATAAGAAAAAAAAAGGTACCTGAACATCTCGTGATCGCTCATATGCCTGATATGCCACTTTCTCCTCTATGCTGGCTAGCTCTTGTTTCAAGTTTGCTGTCTCATGTTGATGAAGATCAGTGAGGTCATTTAACTGGTCTTCCAATCTTTCATATCTTATGAGGAAAAAAAAAAGTCTAAATTTAGTGCCTTCTATACAAGTAATGCTAAACCATGAAAACAATTACACATTTTAAAAGGTAATTTCTCGGTGTACCATGGAGTCATCTGACTGGCATTACAGAGCACATACAGAAATCATTAAAAACTTTGGAAACTCTCCATAAACATTTATTCAGCAAAATGAAAGCCCTTCTTGAGTGTTTCTTGCTGGCAGTGGGTGTTAAAAAGCAAAATATTTGTACATCATTGGCAAATTATATGAACTATAAACAGTGCCTAAGGGTATCCAACTCAAATTTTCCTGTTTTTCACTCCTCATTTAGACAAGAAGATATGGTTTCATAACTAAACTTGAGCCAGTTAACAGCTTGCCAGTAGTGAAAGAAAAAAAAAAGTGTTCCCTGGATCCACACTCAAAGGAAACTGCAAGGTCCTGCCATTCATGTACAGCCTGCTCTGGCATGTCTCTGCACAGTAAACCATTTCAACTAAACAAGCAGGAAACTAGTTTTGTTGTGGGGTTTTGGGGGTGTGTTTGTTTTTTTTTTTTTCTTTTTTTTTTTCCCTCTTCTTCTTCGGTTGTGGTTTTTTTCTTTGTTTGGGTTTTTTGTTGTTGTTTTGGTTTGTTGTGTTTTGTTTTTTTTTTTTAAGCTTCTCATTTGATTTAACACAGGCAAAACCAGACAAACAATGCAGTCAGCACAAAAATGATGGAAGGAAAATTGTCTCGCTGTAGTGACAGGAGGCTTAAGATTTTAGTGGTAGTAGGCTGTCAGAAAAGGTCACTTTGCCTTCTCCTGAAACCAAGTCCCGATTTCAGTAGGCCATTTGCTCTGTCCTTTCCTCCCTCATGTTACCACCTGATATCCAGCCTTCCCTTGTATTTCAAGAACTGTAAACAAGGGGAATGTTGTGTGTTGCATTTCATGTTGAGTTTCTGCCCATTAGCTTAGCAAAGACTTCAAGAATTAACACTTACTTTAACAAGTTATATGACAAATGGGACATAGGTACAGCAGGCGCAAGCCCTCAGTAGAACATACCTCACTTGTCACAGTAGATTATATAGAAATTAATTGCCAAGTAACAAATGCAAGAGGAAGTTTTCTAGAGCACTTAAGATTACATTTCACAGGCACGTGTTACACCAGGGTACAAAGTGACACTGCATCCACAAGATAGCAATGTCTCTGAGAACTATTTGGACAAGGTACTCAGGACTAAAAGGTAAAATTTAGCAGCTTTTAGTCAGCACTGCTACACTGTAGACTGATTAGCATTTTCAAGCCACAATAGATCCGAATCCTTCCACCAGTTACAGAACAACTGGCATCTCCTATGTGCAGTTTACGTAGATGAGAAAAATTTCTGTTAAGCTTTTGACAAAAGTCAAAGAACTACTAAATAATTTGATAGAAAATATAAAAGTTCTACATGTATTTTCAGTTATTGTAAGGAGTGGAACATTCTGGTACCAAATATTGATTGGAATTAATTTTTCCTCTTGCTTTTAAAACATCTCACACACACAAGTACACACCCATATTTATACCTTCTAAATAGCTTCCATACCCATTCAAAAGTCACTTCAAAATAATAGTTAAACAAAATACCTATATCTTTCCTCTTGTAACATCTGAGAAATAAAGCCATAGTCTCTTTTAAATTGTGTTTTTAAGTTCTCAATATCATCAGCTAATTGGGACTGTGTCTCCTTGATTTCCCTTAGTTCCTCCAAAATCATGGAAAGCTTTCCTTGGGTGTCCAGGGTACCTGCCACAGCATGGCCAAAGGAAGTATTCCCATTACTATCTGCTGAGCCAGAGGTCCCGCTTGAGCATTCATCATCACTAACATATTTTGGCTTGGCAACAATAGTAGCACTGCCCCCGTAAGTTCTAGGACTTGTTTCTGGCCGAAATTCATCCAAGGTATTTTTAAGATGAGCAATATTGTCTGCACTACCAAATTTGTTTCGGATCAGGTTTGCAAACTCTCTCGACTTGCTGAAAACAAAGACAGGTGGTGTCAAAGATACACCTGGCACACCCGACTTGCTGCTCTCTGTTCCATGGCCAGAGGTACGAGGCTTTCCATGCTGAATATCTTTCAAGTTATCTTTGGAAGTATCCTTAGCGGTTTTGGAAGATCCATTTTGTTCAATATCCTTGAGCTTTTTGTGATACTGTTCCAATTTCTTCTGCAGCTGAGCGATGGAGTGGGCAGATTTCTGGTTCTTTTTCTCAAAGACTTGTTTAATGCGCCCAGCCTGTTGCTTGTCCGCACTGTTTACCAGTTTCAAATACTCAGCCACATTTCCATCTCGAGCTGTTTGTTCAACTTTGATTTGTTCTGTAACCTTAAGGATTTTCTGTTTCAAGCTATCTGCACTGAGTTTGACTTTGTGAAACTCTAGGACCCCATCTGGTACATCAAAGTTCAGGTTGGTGTCAGAGCCTCCACGGCGAATGCTAAGCGGTAAACTCAGGGTATTCATGTCATGTCTTTCCACCTGAGAGAGAGAGGGGGGGGGGAGATATATGGAATTTGATTTTTATTTGTTAAATCCAACTTTCAGTTTCTTTTTCCACATGTAATTATAACAAGTACACAATACAAAGTAGCTTATATTAGCAAAATAGAATTAACTTTTCTTTGAAATTAAGAAGCGTTATTCTTGACTTGGTAGTTGCCAATTTTCTTTTAGTTTTCATGATAAATACTCCAAAGAATTGCTTGTTTCTATTAAAAAAAACCCAGCAAGATGAATTAGAGTGAACATTATTCAAGTATAAAGCTTTTCACTATCATTCAGTTATTCACAAAATCACAACAGTCTAGTTAGAAAAGCTTCCTAAATATATTGTTTAACAGTCTCAAAGAGCTCATAACTGATCTCTTATTGCAAATAGCTGAAAAGCTTAGATACTAAATATGTACCCGATATTGCAAATATTTCTTTAAATGGATTTACCATGTCTCAACAAATTCAGTAAAGAGGAAAAGCTAAGTATAAAAAAAATGGTTTCCTGAAACAGCCTATGACATTTTTTAATAAGCTTTGGCATAAAATTATACTGTAATAAATCACCAAATTGCACATACACACAAGACAGATCTATTGCTGATGTCACAGGACAAGCTGTACATAATTCCAAGAATGGGTGGGTCTGTCTCTAACCTTTACACAGCATTTAGTGTTTACTTCCTTAGCACAAAATAGTCTAAAAATATATTGCAATAATTGGATACAAGCCCAAACCAGATCCCCTCTCCTTTATGTCCTCTCCCTCACTGGAGTCCCTAGTAGCCAACAAGGTCTATCATCACCATGCACCCCACGCCTTTCTGGAACTTCAAGGTTACCACAGCAATAGAGATAAAAACAACAATAGCTTTGCAGGAATACATCTGCTGAAAACTGCATTACTTTTGGAGCTGATGAAGCCAATTAGCATGTGGCAAATCTACTTCTGAAATGAGCAAAAGCAAGTGTAGGAGCAGTTCAAATTCTGTGAAATTTAGAAAAGAATTGTGTCTAAATTGCCAAAACAACGCTGGTAGTTTTTTCAGCTTACTGGATTGATAGCTCACCGTGGGTACAGAGGAGTCATATCTAACACATTCCTCCAATATCCTCATTCTTGATAGTATTTGACCAAAATGGCAGGTGTCCCCTTGCCATCAGGGTTGCAAGGTTTGGTCAAGCAACAGAGGCTCCTGTAATCTTCTGTTGATGTAATACACTTTTTTTCTGGCTGGTTGGTTTTGGTTGTTTTGTTTGCTGTTGCTGTTTTGGCTTTTATGTGGTTTTATTTGTTTGTGGGTTTTTTTAGTGGGTGTGGGGTATTTTTTTTAGGGGGGGTTGCTTATTTTTGTTTGGTTGGTCTTTTATGTGGTGGGGTTTGTTTGTGGGGTTTTTTTATTTGTTTGGTGGTTTGTTTTTTTACATCAGAAGCAAGCAGACACTGGAGGACCCAGGTATCTCTAGGCAAGTGACCTGTCTTCTACTTTGATGAGGTAGAACAGTTTGGAAAAGATCAATTTGTGACCGCTTTAAACCTATGCTACCAAGACACCAGAGGTCCAACTTCAAATCCTACCCTAAATCTTCCTTGCTCCAACAATCTCATCTTGAGATGGGATGAATTACCCTCTCTGTCAGTCACTAACACTCCTTTCTGAAGCACTGTAAGCAAAGCTTGCACCTCCTGCTTGCATTGAATGTCCAGTTCTTTATACTGAGCAGAAGACTGTTGATAGGAGTTCGAGACACTACCTCATCTGTGCAGAGACTGTCTCAGTCTCCTGTGATGTGGACTAAAGTCCTCCCATACGCAGGAGACTGAACACCCATGAACTATGAGAGTGCTCTTCCAGATATATTATGGGAGGAGATAATTAATTGCATCCATGCCATTGTTCTTTCTGTGACTCTTGGGTCACCAACATCTGATAAGGGCACCAAGCTTTTAATAATAAAGTTGTTGAAAGATTGACTCATTTTCTAAGATTTTTTTTCATTGTAGTTGCCAAGAGGAAAAGAGGAGAAAAAAAAAATCCACACACAGAGGAGTGGCCGCAGTAGTTAAAATGGGATCGGTCATATCTTTGGAAGCAAGAAGCACTTCAAGAAAAAAAAGAACAGAATCATCATACATCTCTCCTATCATGATAACAATTAATAGGGAGCTGGGAATCAGCAACAGGCAGAAGCAGTAGTCCCGAGACATGTGGTAACACAAAGAAGAAAAGCACTAGCCCAGAGTCTGAGGAAATACCTAAGACATGCCCAGGATTTAGCTTCTAGGAAGGGGGGGGGGGAAACAATTTCCACATGGTTACTGGGATAGTCAGAGCTGATGTTAACTTGAAAGAAGAAATCAGGGCTCTGGAGAGACCACTGCATTTTATGGAGCAGTTCGCATATGCCCTTTGCTACAATCAAGCTGAGAAGTGATTGTAATGTTTGTGCTGCTCAAAGACCGTCTTAAGAATGGTGATTTAGGAGTGCAGCAATTCAGGTTCCCTGCCTGCATGAGAGCCAGACACTACAGATGACTGGATAACTACCTCTCAGAGGTAAAATCTGCCCCAACCCCCCTTTTTCCAAGAAGACAAGCAGATTCCTGGCTGTGTGGCCAGGCTGTTCACACAGCCCATACTGAGCCAAAGTCCAGAGCTTCGAAAGGGATACCAGAATAACTGCTTGGTGCAATGCACACAGGCACATTGCTGCTAGGAACCCTTCATTATGCATGAACTGGCAGGTATACTTTCCATCTTAAATGCTAAGTGGAAGGCTGCCATTCATAAATAAGCATTTAGAACACAATAGTGATTTGAAAACCCAATCTCAGAAGCAGAGATATGTATTTTATTTGGATTATAATGATCCACCATCTGCAAAAGCAATCCAAAGCTCAGAGTTGCAGGCCACGCTAACAATAAGCTCCGAGTACAAAAGGATGCATGTCCAAATGCCACAGGTAAGACTGGTGAAAAGGGGTTCCAAATGGACAGGAACTGCTGAACAGGTGAGAACACCACACTTCACAGCCTGTGTAGATTGGCCATTATATCCTCTGGTTGCAAAACAAAGCAGACACAGAAGGTTACTACTTCCCCGAAGATCCTGTGTAGCATCCATGTGGGAGAAAGATGCCTTACTAACAGACATAAACCGTGAAGACACTGATCTACTTATTTAAATGAGCCCAGTTTAAAGGGGGTGGTTGGTTTGCTTTTTTATTTTTGTATTTCCCCAGACAGCCTCATTACCATCACCAGTCATAGCTGTGATGACAATTATTATGACAATTTAAGAATATCTTGCACGACTTTTAGACATTTATTTGATTAGTGCTTAGAAAAAGAATCCCGTAAGAAACATACAAGATGCATACAGCATTAAAGCTTTTCAGGTTTAGCAATAGCAACAAAAATAATTAGGAGTAATTCTCTTTGTGTCAAGAATCATACATATACCAGAAACGCAGGGGTTCTAATGGCGAGAGCATACAAAGGAGGTTTTGTTACTTTTTCACTCAATTCCAAAGCAGAAATGTTTTTTGGGGAAGAGAGTTTTACCATCTTTTTCACATTCACTGCTCCTTCTAAAAATCCACAGAAGTCTTTTATGGAAGACTTAAAACAATGCCTCATCATCATAAAAGACTTTAAGCTATATAAAATCAGCCCCCAAAATTGCCGTAACATTGCTGTGCAGCAGAACACCTTCTGCTCAAGGGTGGGTTTGTTTTGTTTGTTTGGTTGGGTTTTTTTGGTTTTTGGTTTTTTTTTTAAAGAGACACTTGATAGTATTAGCTAGAAGTACCTATGCTCAGAACATCATAATAATCATGCAGAGGGTTGAGAACATAGAAATGGAGGGAGACAGCAAACCCTGCTTCTACTTTCTGCTGGGGAAATTAGAGATCCAAGGCAAGTGATTTGTCTGAGACCACCTGGCAAACACTGATGTAGGTGGTTTTTTTACCATCAGCAGTTCCTCTATCACCTGTGTCTTGCCCACACAGTTTAGAGGTTTATTCAGGTGGTAGTCAAAGATAACCTCAGATACCCTTTGGCAGGTACCTGCACTTCAATATTCAAAGGCTGGGGAGCTTCAAGGACATTTCATGAGTGCAGCATCATATAGAGGCAGACTAGCCTGTAGAGCTTTGGATGCTTTGGAGAAATTTTACTATTATGCCATCGTAGTCTGGTAATGATAAAAACTCAGTTGTTACACTACGCAATTTAGGCAAGACTAAGCAGCTAAGCATACTAGGCAAGACCTCACATATAGAACCACTCCTTCTTAGGGTCAGTCTGATCACACCTATCTTTTCCTCCATTTTAATTTTTTTTTATTGGCAACACAAAGTTGAGACTAAGTGCAGACACCTCAAGACAGACCTGAGTGTGCTTCTAATTTTTCGATTAAAAAAAAAAGTTTAAAATGCTTTAAAACAAACTCTGTAGAAAGCAACTGCAAATAAAACATACATATAAGTTTTGGTGTTACTAGAATGACAGCTTTTACTCTTGCTCTAATTCAGATGGTGACAAATAGCCACGTATAACCTGCAACCCAAACAGCCGAGTTCACACCCACGTTGTTTTGCCTCAAATCTTACGGACACTCTCAGTTCAAAAGGTTATTTCTGGGATACTCCCAGTTTATCTACTTTCTAATTAAAGGACTGAACTAAGGCCAAATGAGCTAGGTCATTGCTTGTGTGTAAAGAAGTCTTTAGATATTAACCAACAATGGGAGAAGAGAACAATAGGGGGAAGAGGCAGTTTTCTGCTTCTTGCTAACACCAGCTCCTTCAAAACCCAGTAACATCCACTGAAAAGTCACATGTGCCACAATTTGCTCTCAGTCCTGTTGCAGGTTGTTCCACAGCATAATACTGAGACAACCAAACTACTTCCAACACAAACAACTTCTGTGCCTAGACACTGCAAACTTCAACGAGCCTTTCTAAAAGTAAGCAAGCTACTTTCCATTTACTGTCTAGCAGTCATGTTAAAGATATTTACAAACAAACCCCACAAACAAACCCCAACAAAAGCAAGCCCTCAGATTTACTATGCTTACTTTTCTTAAGCAGGCAAGAGGTAGGCACCACACCCCACAGTTAACTGTTTTACTTCAGATCAGTTCCATTTGTTAGATAAGCACTATTAGAGTCATTAAAATATTCTCTCCCAACTTCTTAAATCAAAATAAAAGTCACTTAAAAGTGTGTATGTTCGTTCTCAGGTTTCCATAGCAGTACAAGGAAATAGCTGGGAGCCCCAGGTGGTTGCATGGAGAAGTGGTTATGAGAAGCCTGCACTCACACTCCCATTCCCACAGAAAGGAGAGTGCCTTTCACCGGACAAATCCCTCAAAATACAGCCACCATGAATCAGTGGAGGGGTGGTGGCAGCATATTTTTGAAGGGTGATGCAAGATATTCTGCATCTCTTTTCTAGACTAATTGTTCAACTCACTTTTAGTGTTTCTAATAAGCACTTTCCCTCCCCGGCTGTTACACTTTATTCCCCTCCCATTCAATAATCTTTCTTTTTATAAATACATTCAGACAGATAACAAGAATGACATTTTCCAGAATAGTGTGAAATCCTCTGAAAAGCCAATTAAATCCTTTTCTATGAATGAGAATTTAATAAAAAGCCAACCACATCCCTGCCATGACTAACCATTTCTTACAGCATACACTTCTGATTTCCCACCACTTTTGATTTAGAGTGTGCTTTCCTTCGTATCCCTCCACTGTCTAACTTCACGTCACAAGTTATCTATTCCATGTTAATAAAGCTACAACAGGTTACCGGTTCCCTCCATGGAGGGCTTTCTGTTTCGCAGTCAACTCTCTTAATTTCATTGCTATTCAGATTGTTTAAGCATCTCCTGAAATACCAGGTCCTGGAATTGTACAATCATACAGGACACTTACAGGGAATATTAACTTTCTTGTCCTCAGCTAAAGAAATAACTCCCAGTAGTAAACAACCAACTAAGTTCACCTTCCCCCAAAATACAGATGTTAAGGAAATTTTAAATACATAATTTACAGATCTGTTAAAGTCAAGCCCATGACACAACACTGACTTTAGAAAGCCTAAGTGATGACATTCTATTGCTTTGAGCTGACGACAAATAAATGTGTTATACACCTACGTTGTAACAGAGGCCCTAAGACTTTATAGTAACAAGGAATTTTAGAAGTACTACGATTCAGAGATAAAACACTAAATTCCAATAGATTGGCAATCATAGGCAAAAGACCCAAGACATGGGTGTCCTTTTGTTTGTTTTAACCATTGCAAAACTTCCATTTATAAACAAGAGAACAATAGCTCCATCATGCATAAGATCTTTTCATTTGCGTTAATGCTGTGGCAGCACATCCTGAGCATATAAACAATCACATCTTGTCCTGTACGTGAACTGAGTTGCTTATGCAAAGAACCCAGCTTAATTCTTCCCTTTTCCTCCCACCTTCTCTCCACACTGGGCTGATAAGGAAAAAATCTCAAAAATACGTTTCTATTACATCAGCAGTTCTGCCTATGCACAGACCTTTTAGTTCACTTTTTTTTTATATGAAGGCCTAATCAAAATGTAAGGTCTGCTTCACTACGTTACATAACTAACACAGACTGCCTAGCACCCTAGAAGTCATTTATCACTATTACGGGAACTACTGGAAGGGTTACAGTTGTAGCTTTGATCCCTCTTTCAGAGGGCTTCACACATACCTGATATTCTTTCCCTCTCTCTAACTTCTACATACTTTCACCCCTGCCCTTATACTTCAGGCTGCTCTTCAGGAAAGGATCTCCATTTTCAAAAGCATGCTATTTACCTCTCCATAATAAATAATACATCTCCTGACAACACTGCTTGATTTTTTTTACAGATTACACATATACACAAGCAAACTTTCACTATTTGTCACATGACACATAAGAGTTTGTTCCACGTGTGACATCCAAAGCTTGTATTTATACCTAGTACCACAAATAAGCCCAAAGACAGAGAACTGCAGGGAGACTGGACCATAGTTTGGCCATAGTCCATGTTCTGCATATACTGAAAGAAAGACGGACGAGCCCACAAGAGAAATAAAAGGTTCCATTTTAAAGCCTACTTTATTAAAAAAAAGTTTCAAACTTTTTAATTAACAAAACTCCACTGAGCAAGATAAGGACAACTACAACTTGAATCACACAGTTCATTATTATACAGATAATTTGTTATTCAAAAACACTGCTGCAATAATGGTATATTAAGCTGCTACACAGAACTGATTAACACTGCTCTGAATAAACTCTGGAGAAAATGTCTTAATTGCAGTGCAGTAAGTGCCCAAATTCTCTGCAGATTCAACAGATTTAACCCTCTACCTCCTGAAAATCACCATAACAGAACTGTAAAGTATTTTTCTATTTACATTTCTTTTTAAAAGCAAAAGTCTTTTCCTTTCTTTTCACTGTGGGGGCAATATAAAGCATTAGGCAACAGAACAACAGTTTCCCATCCAGGCAGTACTCTTTGTGTACCTTCCTCCTCAAAGAAAATGAAACATTCTCCCCCCAAGTTAATATAAATAACATTATTTTGAAAAGTAAAAATGTAATGGAACAATCTTTGTTGCTGCTGTGATTATGCTACTAAACTGGGCCGCGGGTGATGCTTTCCATTTATGCACAGAACTAACCAAATCTTCGAGAGCAACTGCAACAGTTCTTGTTCTGGAGAAAGTGTCTTCAAATTATTTTTAGCTTTTATGTATAAATGTACATGTATAGAATAATTTTCATAAATTTTTGATATATAAAGTTATTATAAGTACTAGTCCACAGAAAATCTCAAATACTTAGAACCCCCCCAAAGTAGTGTTTCAGTGATGTGCACCTTTGAGAGAACCCGTACTTCGCGTGGTATTTTTAGTTTTCATCTTAACAATCAATTTAAATAGTTACAACTAAATAAGTATTCACAAAACAAGAACAAACAAACCCAAAACAACCACCCCACACTTTCCCAGAAAAAAAAAAAAACAACCAAAAAAACCCACAACAACAACAAAAAAGACAGAAATAGCACACACTCTGAACATGAGTGTGTCTCTACAAGCACATCTCTCTGAATCCTCCTTTTTGAAGGGGCTCCACGAGCACTTAATGCCAACAGAGAGTGAACAACTACTTCAGCTACAGTTTAGCGAGCCCTCCAAAAACATGTTTCCTGTGTGCACCGCTTTTTTTAGTTGCAAAGGAAGAAAAAACCTTTTAGAAGCCTACCAAAAAAAAATAATTAAACAAACCCTTAAGTTAAGCATCTTGAAGGAATCATTGTACATTCAAATGCTGTCTATAGTACACATTTTTGAATAGTTTCTCACATATTCTTTTAAAATGTTTCAGCTTGTACTGGCGTTAATCATTAAGAGGTTAGAGGGTTGCTTTTTTTTTTTCCCTTTAAAAAAATAAAAATCTATATAACCAACATTCCTATCTGTCTTTTCTCTGAACCAACTTCAGCTAAAACTGTTGTATCAATTTTATTGATGCAAAATAACCCACTATTTGTACTTACTGATGAGTCTTCTTCCTACTCAATTTTTTCCTTTTTCTTCCAAATTTTTGTATACACTACACACTTCAAATACAAACGCACATTACAGAAGATCTCAACTCATAGCAGAAGCTGTACTGTAGAGACGATCCACAAGACAGTAAGACAACATCAATTAATTAAAAACCCAAAATGCAGAAGGCTTGTCTAACTGAACAGGAAATGAAAGAGCTTCACTCAATTAGAGAGGAATAAAACCCTACAGGTAATCTTATCTAATCTTAAGAATATTCATATCCTGAGAATAAGCTATCCCACTTAGTGAGATTTATTAACTGAATTACTTTGAGATAGCAATTCAGACAATTTTGGAAGGTAAAGTAGGTTACATTATACTTATGCCACCATACTACTTATCATAGAAGTGTTAAATCACAATTTTTTAAAGTTTTAGGAATGAAGAAAGAATCTGTTTATTAAACAGCTGCCTTTAACGGGGATGCATAGAATTTTGAGAGTATGGTACAAATCCCCTGATGTCATTTTGAACAAGCTTGAGTAGTACTGGCAAATGAAAGATGACTTTTCCTTTCAGAGATGTTTGCAAACTGAAAATAACATCAATCTCTGTTTGGCCAGAACTAAAATGTCAACGGTGGAGCAAACTCCTGCTGATACTGAAGGCTCATTACAAAGCTCACTGCCTCTGACTACAGGGCAGATTTGGTGAACGCTGCTTTATGTAGTACAAATACACAGAAGAAGGTGTACTATGCACAAAACACAGGCATAAATTCAGTGCTCAAACTAAATAAAAAACCAAACCAAACCCAAACAAAAAAACCCTGCCATTTGACACAAAATACAATCCCAAGTGAGGGAGTGAGAGACAGGAGTCACATGCAGGAAACAGTACTGACTTTGTTTAACAGACTTCTGGAAGGGGCTCAAAGCTGCACAATTGCACAGCACATGAAATTGCATAGAAGAGAATAGATTCAGGAGGAAAAACTGTGTTCCAGTTGGTCTTAAGTAATCTGCTAAAACCATGTTACTAATCTAAAAGTAATTTAAAACAGCGACATTAAACCCTCTTATCTTAGATACTGTAACTGAAAGGGCTGATAAAATTTTTTACAGACCAACTTTAGGCAACTTCTTTGTGACATTAATACGTTTATGCAAAAATTGTGCTCAACGTGGCACAGTTCTACTCAAGAAGCATCACAGGAGACAGCAGGACTAAAGAGGCAACAGCAATAATGCAACAGTAACAGTTGCCTATGAAAATGATAAGCAATGGTGGCTTTGCAACCTGTACTGCTTTCACACTCTCTCCTTGCCTTTGGAGAAGTGTCACAGACCCCAGTCCTTCATATTCAAGACCTTTTATCATTTTTATTAAAACTATCTAGGAGGACAGAGGGGATTAAAGACTTTATTTATAGAGTCATTATTTAATACAGAGCTCAGCATCATTAAGGATCCCTTGGGTTTTTCTCCCTCTAAAGGACAGGATGGTGTCAGAGGCATTATTTATTTAATTGAATAAGGCAATACTAACAATGTTTCATTGTTCTGGGATAATAGCTCCCAGGTAATGATAAAATTGTTCTTAAAATAGTATTTGCTGAAACATAATTAGAGTTCAGAGAGGTTTACTTTACCAAGATATCTATATGGCCAGATGCCATACTAACCAGAATTTAGATTCTAATGACATAAAAGGGAAACTTGGCATTTCCTATCGAGGACCACTGACTAATCAAACAGAGTTTTTGGAAGAAACCTTAATATTGTCATTAGACTATTGCAGTACAGTCAACTTTACATAAATAAAAACAAGTATAACTTGCTACAGAAGTAATACCTACACTGGTAGTTATGTGCTTATTCACACTCCGAGTCTGTCCACTTTTCAGTTACATCTTTATCTTTTATCTTCTTGCTTTTGCTCATCTAGTATTTGCAACTTTATAATTTTATCTGAAATTACCCATTTAATCATGCTTTTTGTCTGGGATGTATTTTACCTGGTACAATACTTGCCAAGATTTTAAAAAATTGCTGGTCTACACATTAACATTTCTTAAGAGTCTTGTAGAAGGAGATAGAGGAAATTAAATTAAGACTATCCCAAAACAATCTATATTTTAAAAATAATAGTTACAATTTATATTGCATGACACACAAAACAAATGTTTATTATGGATACTGCAAACTCCAAAACACATGATTATATGGAATCTATACTTTTCAATTTGAATTGATACTTGACACAACAACTGAGAATACTGCTTAATAAAATAAAATCTTAAAAGAGAACAGATTTTGCTACAATCCTCAGTAACTTCCATTAAGTCCACAGTGATGGGTAAGCAAACCTGTGTAAGTACATATGATAAAGACACAATTTTCAAGTTAGGCATTAGGGTTTTTTCAGCATTGCTGGTAAGCTTCATGCGCTATAAAATACCATAAAGCTACCCATACTAACTAACCAGGGATTTTAACAGATTTATATTATACCATACCATATTTAACAGGCTGCTCAGGAAAGTGATCAAATCACTGTCCCTGGATGTGTTCAAAAGCTGTGCAGATATGGTGCTTAGGGACATTGTTTAGCAGCAGACTTGGTAGACCTCAGCTAATGGCTGGACTATGATCTAAAAGTCTTTTCCAACCTAAATGATTGTATGATTCTATCCAACAAAAACTTCCTTAAGCAAATAGGTATTTCAGATTGTTATGTAGCCATAATTCATGTTAGCTAGACCAGGACAGCACTTCCAAAACAAGAGCAGAGGCTATGGTTTTCCTACTTGGTCAAGTTGTCACACAAACATACACCATCCACATCTTAGACCTTCTAGGAAGGAGTTGAGCCATAAACTTTCCTGCCAAGTGTACGATAACAGAAAATGCTTCAGAGCATTTTTAAGTGTTATTTTTCAGCTCATTGAAAGCCACTGCCTCCCTTACCTAACCATGGTAATTATGAGAGCCTCTCTCAAGCTACTGCCATAGTCAAACAGTCTCATCTTATGATAACCTTTTTAAAATTATGAAGCTCAGGATGCCCAACTCTGGTAAGTTTGCTGCTCACATTCTTTGACCATTACAGCACAACAGAACCATTTACATCAAGATACATTAGTTCAGTAATGTGTTACCCTACCTACCTTCCCCATATAATTTTATTATACCATAAAATATTATAAGCTGCCATAAAAAGACCATCAGGCTTATTGCAATCTTAATTCAGAGCACTTTAAAAGAAAGTTATCAACAGTAAATGGCATGTGTTCAGCTTACATTCAAGCTAAACATACTGGGTTTTTCAAAAGCACGTGGACATAAATGGCAGTTGCCCATTCTCTTTTAATGCTAGTTCCTACATGTTAAACTCATATTAGATTTTTCTATTTTTAGAGTTGTGGAGATGTGAGCAGCCTATTCACCAATATGATTTGATTAGAAATAAAGCCACAATCAATATTCTGTTCCTAGCCTGCCTGCCTCCCTCTCCTTTGAACTTTCTAAATAGATTAATTTTTTTTCCTCTCAAGTTTCTATTCAGACAGTCTAAAAGGATATGCTTTATCATACGGTTGGCTTTGGCATGAAAGATTTATAAACATATTACCATATTCAGTCATAGCAACGGCACAGAAAAAAGGAACAAAGTGGAGCTCAGTGGGAAAGGAAGCAGACAAGAGTCCTGCTGTCCTTGGAGTCCAACCACAGTTACTGGCACTGCACTGAGCCAGAGCTTGGTACCTGAGCAGGGAGCTCTGCTTGGCTACAGGCCCTGGGATCCTGTAGTAAACAGCGTAACATTTGACACAAGAGACCTCATACCTTTGAAACAAAGCCCAAAACACAGTACTCATTTTAAAAGATCAAGGCATAAGAAAATGGTCTAAATGTTTTTTGCCTCTCTCGCTCTCATTTGGTCATGTCCTTAGAGTAATTTAACCTGCATAAACTACCATTTCTAAATAAGATATTTAGTGGTCTCAAAAGCAGATGAAGTCCTATATCCACAACTTAACCCTCAAAAATATGCCTCCTATGAGATTAATTAGCCAAATGATGCTAGCCTAATTCATCTTCCCCACAGTGAGTAAATATTCTGTACTGTTTTACATGTTAAAAAAATAAAACAAAATTTCCAGATACTTCCCCTAAAGAAATACTGACAAATGCTCTCACTTTCTGTAACCAGTTACTTGACAAGTTTTGAGGGCCACCTAAATCGTGCCACAGCTCTTCCGCAAGCCAGTGGTGCCAACAGTTCCTCGATTAAGTCCCACTCTTCCTTTCAGCTACTGCTCTGTGCTCATCCATGAAGTCTGTCATGCCTCAACTTCAATTCCATTATTTTGCTGAAAAATCCACAACATATGTCCAAGTTTCACAACTACGGACAAGGCCAAGAATTAATGAGCCATATAGATAGTGGTTACATTAGATTTCTGAGAGTCCCATCCCAGACCTGTTTGTGTTTGCTGCTGTGTATAACTAATATCACACTGAATCCAGAGAGTTGTCCAAGAAATTATAGTACAAACTGCAACAGAAGCTACTTCAGCTTATGTCCCTAGTTCCTGGTACATATATGACAACCAAGAAGACTGCCAACAGGCAAGCAAGTGGAAGAAACAGGTTAGAGGTGTCACCTTCTGTACACAGTAGCATAACATACACCAACCTAGCTGTAGTTCAGATTTTGGTTCCAGAGTATCAACTATTCTCCAAAATTGAGAAAAGCACTTGCTTACCAGCATTAAGTTTGGACAGAAATATACCTTAAAAATGAAGCTCCTGTAGACTTAATGCTGCTTCTAAAAATTTTATTTAAAACAAACAAACACATACAAAAACCCCACAAGCAAACAAACAAAAAATACCCAACACCACAGAGCCACAAAGCAACAAGCAGCAAAAATGAGGTAGTAAACAAAAACCAGGAACAACTAACATTTCAGCTATCTAAGGTGGCCTGAATGCCCTATATCCTATGTCAGCCTGGGAAAAATCATGTAGATTTGCAAACATTCGTGAAATGCTTTGGGAAAAAATGGGTTGCAGTGATTTGAACAGGCCAAAACCTTTCCATGCAAATATTAATACAAAGAGCTCTGCCTTTCCCCCATCCTCAACTGAAAGAGCAAAGGGACAAGTCACTTCTTTAACTGATCTGCTCTCCAAATTCAGATTTAACAAGTTTTTACATATGATTCTGGTACTAACCAGGCAACACTGTCATTTTAATTTTATGGAATAAACTGACAGCTAATTATTCATCCCATTTGGTCTGTAGGCTTTTTTTCTTGCTTTTGATTATCTTTCTTGCTCATTTACTGCTTTAACAAGAGCGTTATAAAAATAAAGGTCAATACAAAAATACACCAGATGTTATGTTCCTCTGTGCAATTTAACAATATTTAGAGAATATTCATATAACCTGATAGCAAAAGATAACAGTAAAAATTACTGAAAAAGCCTGTTAGAGCTGTCTGCTAGCTGACAACCAAAGATTCACCAAAATAAAAGCAGCTATATGTTCAAATATTGTCAGATTTGCTTAGACACAGATCCAAGCACCACTATAGTGTGGTATATCCATGTAACAACTTTTAAGCACATTTAAAGTAGTCTATTTTAGACTACTAAAACAACTATTTGTTATTTATTTCACTTTTTGACTGAAAAGCTGTTTCACTCTTTGGTGTGACCAAGGTCGTGTTTAGTTTCTGGTATTAACTTCAGACTACAATAAAGATTCATGCACGATGCTATGCATGCACTCTTGTTTAGTGTGCAGAGTTGTGGCCAGGTTTGATTACATAACGTATTAGGATTGAAACTTGTATTAGAACTGATCACAAGTTTTCTTACAGTTTTACTATTATCTGTAGGGAAAGCAGAGGAATCTTCCTGGAAATACCTCCTGGAAAAAATATTGCTCCAGAAGGTACATCATAGTTTCATTACACATGGCAACAACCCTGTAGACATTATGTAAGTTTTAACCAAATCAAAGAATTTTTTCTACAGCCTAGAATACTGAGACCCAACCACAAGTAGTTATCTTGCCATCAGATAAAATCTCACAGTGCAACTAAAAGAAAACATAATAGATTCAGTAGATGTGCTAACAGACTGGTCATGTAAGAGACTGCTCCACATGAACGTACACAAAATTGCTACCTGCAGACTTGGCAGGCTGACAATAGCCCTTAGCACAAGCAAGTCTAGCAAGGTCAAAATATTTTTTTTTCCAAGTTAGATTTTCAGTCTTGGGGTATTATGACTTCATGATCACCTTCTGAAGAGTTCTCATAGTTAACAGCAGAATGTAGAAGTTATAGCTGGTAGTTCTAGATATCTGTCTCTAGCACAACCTGTCAGAATGATTTGAGCTGTACTTCTGGCCTGCAAAAAGGCAAATCCTATAAAAACTCCACTAGTTGCAAGAGAAGCCCCAGTGACAAACTGTATCTCAAAGCTTGCATTAAGGTAAATCATGCCAGATGTACTCATTTATCTGCTCCGTAGGAGTTTGCCTTTCCCCTACACCCAAAGCTCACACACCCTGGTGGGCAACAGGAGCCAGAGGTGAAAAGAACAAAAAGCAATCACCACACTGTTCTTTCAAACCAGTTGAGTTCTAAGTATTAAACAATTATATATTTATTTCCCTTTTGGTCAGTACTGCCTCCCGAACCTGCTCAGCGTGTGCTTTTAAAATGAAGATTTTGTGACCAGTCACAGAAGATCAAGTGTCACAATTGCTTTCATTGCTGAAACCTTCAAGGACTCCTGTTAGGCCAAAAGGAAACAAGGTGTGCCTTTGGCAGCCACAGACACTTGATCTACACTTTTATTTAGCTGCCACACAACTCCTGCAGCCACCTCGGGTGAAATTTTATCCTCAGTCTGATACCACAGGCATCTGACACCTTGCACATAGTGACTCTCCTACCTGCAAATCATAAAGTGAAGATGTAAGAGTAGGTTCTCTCTTTCATGGCATGACAGGCATCCATGAATGATGATGGTAGAAACTTTGGCAGATGGAAGCTGAACCAGTCACTATTCTGAGGGAAGCAGGAAGGCCTAGAAATTTTCTAAGTGTTAAGCTCAGGGAGGACACTGCAAGGCCTGTTCTGCTCCTTCCTAGAGGGTGAGAGAATGTCACATACAAGGATTTTTCCTTCAAATCACAGCTTGCTGGTTAAGCACAAATTCATCAATTTTGAGATTCTGCTTACACAAGTTTTTGCCATGAACACGCGAGTTCAGGCTTTTTCCCCTTACCCCTTTCTACTCTTCCTTTACGTTTGTATACTTTGTGAGCTCCTTGGTTCTTAGTACCTTCTGTGTTGCTGCTTCCCTCCCACTTTTCTATCTACGTACCTTGTAATAGGTGCATACTTTCTGCTCAACCCAGACCTCCTGCAGGATCACTCTACTACCCAAAGTTTCCTGCCTCGTTTTAGATTTTGCTCATCTCTGAGCCATGGGGTCATGAAGCTAGGATCTAACTTTATAAAAGAAGTGTGTAATTTGTCATTAGTAGTCCAGCTTCCTGTGAATCATATCAGTATCCATTCACATTAGGGAATGTGAAGAAAATGATCTTACTATCCCAGCTCAATCTTTCTAGTCAGTAGTTCTCAGTGTCTCAAAAGATGCCCTATCAAACAGACAGATACTCTTTAGCTTATGTAACTTTACAAGGGAAGCAACAGCAGCTTTAATTCTAGGAGTCCAACAGTAAGTTAGCAGTGATACTATGCAGCTGAAGAAATAAGAAGCAATGTGATGCAGAACAAGCAGCTCTGTAAGCCATGTAACAAGCTCTGCCACTCAGCCATCGCCATCAGCCTGCTGGTGCCTGGAAAATACTTTTTCCTCGAGTCTTATGTGTATGTGCCTTGACTTCTCAGAAGCACACACACACACACACACAAAAGAGTATGAAGACCAAAATCCAAACAAATCCAGGACAAAACTGAAAGTTTTAATGCTAAGTTAGCCTCATGACGTAGATTATGGATGATAATATCTAGACTGACACTTGCCTGTTAAGCAAAAATAACATCTGCTTGAAAATCTACCATTGCTCTCTAGAGAGTGCATGGTGGGATGTGAGGGGATGGCTGCAGCTGCACTATAAAATATAGTTCCAGGGTTTTTTTGGCCAAACTTACTTTTCATTTGTAAAAGCTCACAGCAATTAACAGAATAAATTAAAGCTCTGTGGCATCTGTTTCATGAAAGGAATTTCCAGCATCATCTTGTCTCTGTTATTTGAGTGGCAAAAAAAGAGAGACTGGAAGGATAGAAAGCAATCCTTCAAAGGCAATTTTAGCTGATTGAAACAGAGCTGTGATTCCAAACAACCTGCAAGAGAACCAACGTAGGTAGTCTGAAGACTTTGTACTAAGGCAAATGTCACTGTTTCAAGTGAGATGCACTTAGCCAGTCATTTCCTGAATTCTTTTTCCTGTTATTTTGCATGCTTTAAAATCTGTTTTCCTGAATAGTTTCTCCAGGGATTTCTTTACATGACTTCAGTAGTCCACTAACAGGGGCACTGATATGACAGTCTGTTGCCAGGGGAACCAATTCAGATGCAAAACTTACCATGACTTCACTGTAGGAATCAGTGGGGAAGACAGACCTCATCAGAGATAATCGCATGTCTAGTCATAAATGCCTTCTGCAACAGGCGTGGGCAAAGAACCTGTAGCCTTGCTTGTCAGTTAAGATTGTTCATCAGAAACTAACAGTGGGGTTCTAGGCTCTCTTCAGCTTAAGATGTGTTCAAACTCCCAGCTTCAAGGAAGACACCCCAACCACCTAACTGACAGCTAAGGCAATGGCATTCCTCTGCCTTTCCTGAGGAACTCTGGAAACCAGATTCCAAGATTTGTGTAGAGATTACAAAAGGCAGTAGGGCAGCATGGACATGCCCTGGCAAGGGGAGAACTGTCCTCACACCACAGACATGTTTTGAAGAAAGCACTGTCACTGCAAGAGGGCATACTAGTATGTTGTCTTGTGTTCTTGGGGTTGCCCTTTTTATTCTTCAACAGGGAACTTGTTGCCTTGAGCCTCTATAGCACTGGGGCCAACCTGCCTTCAGAGGCACAGAGACCTTGATCAGATTGTACACCTCAGAAGCACAGGCTCCCAAGCAACTCAAACAAGATGGGTAGGGGAATACTTAAGGTGTCCACAGATACCCTTCCTTAGTTTAGCAGCAACATTTCCACAAAACATGTTGAGTCTAATTTTTATTCTATTCTTGCAAAACCATATTTTGGGCTATTTTTTTCAGCAGGGTCTGAGCCACACATCTCTCCTATTAAAAGAGCAGTTGTGCTGTAATGTTCCCCATAACCTGAACAGAGCTTACCAGAAACCACATCCACTGCTACGTAATATTGATGGGAATAACCAGAAGAATGATATTGTTTGCAAGCCAAGAGTGCTTCAATGGACTGCAGGCAGAACCTGATCTCCATACACTGTGCTTGCCTCTTCTGCAAACGCATAACACGAGTAATGCCATCTAGTAACCTCCAAAATCATGGTAGGCTGGAATTGGCTTGTATACCTAAATAATTCACTACTGAAAAGAGGTGATTGAACTCTAGTTTGACAAGTCACAACAGCATGTCACTATTAAGACTCCCCTGTGCATCTTTCCCCACTTAAGAATCCCAAGCTGTTCACTACAACAACTTTAACTGCTATGCTTGAACACTTCACATTATTTTAAAAATATACGGATTTTATTTTTTTTCTACTAAATATACTAATTAAAGAGATTTTCATCAACTAGTCAGAAGACAATAAGTAACTGCACAAAATAGCTTAACATCCTTTGGAACATTTTCTTGGACAATCCTGCTCTATAGGTCACGTATTAGAAAAGTTAATAGGAAAATTTGGGGGTGGGGGGAGAAATCAAATCTGTATCAACTGAAACTTCAATTTTTCAGATTATTAATCTTAACATGGGTGTCTATAAAGTTTAGCAAGCAAAACTGAACCAGAGCTAAAGAGTTACCTGCAATATACAGCCTTCTATGCAGCACAGATTTATTTTTTTTTATGAAAGTGCATGAAATGCAGACAAGCTGTTGAAGGCGTAACACGTGGTAAGATAATACACAACAAATCGTTCCAAAAAAAGCAACATTTGTTAATTTTTTATGAAGGTCATGATTTTCTCGCTTCAGTACTTGTGAAATAGAAACATTCATGTCATGCACAGGATTGTAGCAACCTGAAAACACCCAGAGCTCTGTCAAGACACCCAGATCCAGAGATTCAGAAGCAGCAACCAGAGCTACTTCCTTAAAGACCATTCTCCTACATTGTGTGGTAGCTAAGCAGTGCAGAAAGGCATTTCAAATAGCTGACTAACGTAAATCGCTTCTTCTGTTTGCAAGCATGGATGAATCCAGATTTTCTACAAAGTTATCAGGAACATTACTAGACTATGAACCTGAAGGTGATGAAACACTGTCAAACAGTATTAACTGTGCCTACTGAAAGAAAACAAACAAACAACAAACCAAACCACTAGACAGCAATGAACAGCAAGGCAGCTGTGCTCTTGTTCAGAGAATTTAAAATGTATATTGACAATTTTCCATTTATTCCCTACCACGTGAAGTATATGCCCAAATTTAGTTAATACTAGTCTTCCATGAATCTTAAATTAATTCATGGAATGTAGATTAAAAAACCAAGACCAACAATGGTTTAAAACTAAAAACTAAGATTTTAGTTTCCAATAATAAATGCAACAATGTGTTTGGAACTAGCCCCTTCTAAAATTTCAGTGACACATTCTATACATATCAACAGAAACGCTTCCTATAGCACTTGTTCTCAATGAAGAGAGCAACAGGGTGATAGTAAAAAGGCACATCAAAATGAAGTGGATACAAGAATAACTGTGCACATCAGTTGTGGCAAGAAGCACTTTGAGCAACACGAAGCATCACACCAGAGCAAAGTGGTGTGCCATCAACATCTTCTTCTTCACTTGACATATTTTGCCTGCCCAAACACATACCACCTCATTTTGAAGACATCTACCTTCCCTCACAGTGCTTTCTCTGGCCATATATTTGCTGCTAAGAGTACATGAGCTGTCTGGGATGTTATGTTCAAATCAGACTGCCCTTCCCAATGCTCCAAAGAGCACTCTCTGGCAGGGCTGTTTTCTCTTTCTACACTCCAATGTGAGACACTGACAGTGCGGGAGCACCTTCACTCCAGTGTTTAAGGCAGACCATTAATAGAGCTTTCACTGTTAACACATTTTTTGTCAATTCCTTACTACCCTGCTGATATTAAAGCTGAACTTAAATTAGAGTATAAAGCTAACTTTTGTAGCACAACTCGATGGTACAGACCTAGACACTATCAGAGGGCACACATTACACCTGATCAGTGGCTGAATAGTCACCAGTTATCCATCAAGAAGAAAGTCTGATTCCATGTTAACTCCATGCTGCTTCTGAAGGGTGTTGTTATTGTTTGCAATGCAATAGAGAGGAGAGCACAGATGATTTGTTTCCACAGAGAAAGAACTAACTCTTTTGCAGGGCTGGTAACATGCAAACACGATCAACTCAAAAGTAGCAGCAGCAGACTGTGTTCAGAACCAACAGTCAGGCATCTACTTCTAAAGTTACTAAAGAAGCTAAATAGGAAACCTCATACCTGAGCACAGCCTGTATATTAAGCAACTTGTGTACAGTTCTACAGCTAAAAAGCAAGTAACTGCTTTAAAGTCATTACCAACCCATTTTTCTTGCAATGGACAATTGGTAGATGAACAAGAATTACTACGACAAGTTCTATGAATTTTCCAAGATGCATCTCTAAAAATCAGTGCTAGAAACCACAGCTACCCACAGTCTAGCCAATCCATTTTTTAATAATAGTTTGGATGTCCCCAGAACATTAAAATTCTGTCATGCTGAGACTTAATGCTTGAACTAGTGAGCACTAAGGTCAAGAACATCAACATGTCAACATAACAATACTGTTTTTTAAACAATTACTTGTGGCTGGATTAGTTTACCCCAGGTTACAAACCCCAGCAGTACAACACTCCTGGTAACTTTGTCCAATACTCCTGTAGGGGTATCAGGACCAGCAGCTAGGACAGAGGGCTACAATAAATATGTGTTCCAGTCTAACACCGTTAAGCAAAGTTAAGGCTTACCCATCACCAAATGGATTGGATTTTTAGCAAACCAGTTTAACATAGTAATTGCATTTGAACTGAAATTCAAGGGTTTTTATACTCCTGTGTGTGGAAAAGCACCTGAGATAGGGGACCTGACAGTGCTCTACCACAAAATAAAATTTAAAAAAAATTAAAAATAAGTCTGGAAGTGTTCCATAATGCAAAGTTATTTACTGCCTATTGAAGACTTGAGCCTTAGGTCAGTCTGAACAGCAGCATGGAACAACTGCTGTATTTCCTTTGACACATTTGAATTGATAAAGTGGCAGGGACAGTCTGCTGCACAGTCCCCCACAATCCAGAAGAAGCATTACAAAAACAATGAAACAAGGTATCATATAGGCCTTAGACTTCTTTCCCACAGCAACAATACCATCAACACCTTCCCAGATCCCCTCACTCCAATATTCTGAGGTTCTCTTATGTCTCTAAAATGCTATCAAATATTTTCTGCTTCTTCCAGTATCTTTTATAAGGGCTCCAACTTCATTAGTGTCCCTTGCATCATCTTTCTGGCCTAGTAGGTGGGCAAGAAAGCATCTTCTGTGGATAATCTTAAACTATCTGCATACTGATGGACCAGCATGCCAGACAGTGAGTAATGGGCGAATTGTCTCTGACTTTCACTGCCTACAAGAATGGGTAAGTACCTGATAAGAACACATGAAAATTATTTTAACAAGGTATCTGAGCTCATTACCTTTGAAGCCTCTAGACTCCTGTCAAATTTTTAAGCAAAATATATTCACTTCAGACTTGAATGATGCAGAAGCCTCAGGAAACATGTAAAATAATTTCCAAGACAGAAACAAAGGCCTTAGAGGAAATCCTTGGCTCCTAACATTGAAATTACATTCATAAACTTACCAGGCTTCCTTTCCAAAGAAGTCATGCATTTTTTCCTGCTACTCAAGTCTGTAAAGTAATTTCAGAACATCATTATTCCCATGAATAAAAATCTTATCTTGATTTACTACCTTGACTTGAAGTTAGATCTTTCTCTTCTACACCCAACTTGATTTCAACCACCGCTCCTTGTCTTTAGTGCATAGGTGCAGGATGACATACATTAAATGAAAATTAATTTAACAGCACAAACTTCCTCTTTTTGTTTAAAGTAAAATGATACCAGACACTTGGCAAGATTATTAGCCATCTCTAAAGCCAGCTCTCTTCTGTTTCCCTATCCCCTGGGAAATCTCCAGCTTCACATACTATTTATCACATGGCACCACAGCAAGATTTTAACTCAGGGCCACGTTCATATTCTAAGCACAGAGAATTCAGACAACACGTTGTTTACTTTTGCTGAGATAAGAGGCCATAATAACTGGCAGGATCCACCACTGGTTAACCCAAAAGTGACATTTCATTTTCTATTTACCTCCAAGTCTTTACTTAAGTCTTTCATTATTCCCCCCTGGAAAATTTGCTCAGAGATCTATTTGCTTTAAAGTCTTCCACATCACTGAGGTTATACTAAGGCTTGTAGTGGAATACTCCCCTCTCTTTTGTGAAGAGGTCCTACACCTACTACTCTCCTGCAGGAGGTTGATCCTGATAACTCCATACAGTTTTCTCTCCATCACAAAGACTGAAGACAAAGTCCATGTTTTATTTACGCCTTGATTACAAGTATCTCTAATTTCTACACATTCACTCTGATTTGCCATTCTGCCTCCACTCTTAAACATCACTGTCTTGCCAAACACCCAGGACAAAACTAACCATTTAAATTCTATGCACATATCTGAATAGGTTAATCTTGTTGCCAGTTTACCTTCACTGGGAAATTTACTTACTCTCTTTTTATTTACATCGCAGAACACACTGTTTCTAGTTCTAAGGGATTAAAAAAATAAATACTTCAGAAAGAAGTACTGAATCACCTAATAAACAATTTAAAGGTATCCAAGAGAGATGCAACCTAATAAGAGAAAGGAGCTAAGAATGTATTACTCCAAAATGAAATGGATGCAGAGGGAAAAGAAGAGAAAGATTAGTGTAGGAAGTAATGGGAAATCTGCATGCTTCAGACTGGGAAAAACATGACTGAAAAATCAGGAAAAAAAAGCATCAGTTTCATAAAAGCTCTGAGCAGGTTGTAGAGCTGTAACATGAGGAATCTTTTAGGGCTATTTGGAAGTTTACTGGGTTTTCTTTTATGTTATGAAAAAAGAAAAAATCTATGCCAACAGAATAGTACAGATTATTGGTTACGAAATCTAAGTATTATAAGTACTATAACCACCACAGTTAACCACCACCCAATTTATGAGAATTCTGGCTAAAATCATCATGTTGCATGCAGGAGTAAGAGCACTTCAGCCACTGAAATACTAATGTTTTAAATAAAAATAATTCACACATGTTGCTATTGTAATTCACACTGGCCATTAAATTCCAAAAGAGGGTGTCCTGAGCCAACAGGCACGGAATTCTCTTTTCTTACGGCAGCTTGCAGATGAACCATGACTAACAGTGACTTCCTAGTCTTCATAGCCCTAATCCCTATGCTCTCAACTTTGTCCTTTCATAATGAGATTGATAAATGACAATTTCCATAAAAGATTTTCCAGAAATGAGAAACTGCAGGAACTGATAAGAAATGTAGCTCCTGGGTTTATAAAAAATAGTCATCTGTAATTTTACTTTTTTTTTTAAACTAATAAAGCATTGGAGGAAAACATCAGAGAGATTTTCTAAGTTAAATACAGTATTTATCCTTTGGTTCAGTTTGTGCTCATTTTTCTAAAAGGAAAAGAAAGGTTAAATACATAAAATATAGAAAAGGTAGAAATATTCTAAATATGTTCTACATGTAAAAGTATATATGCGTGTACATACACATAAAAGACAATGGCATATTTTATGGCAATAAAATTGCATCTGCATCCTCTTTTCTCCTCTCCCAGAAAACACGAAAAATGACAACCCCAATTTAAAAGTTGTTACTACTGAAAATACATATTTGGTGCAAACTGGTCATTTAAAATTAGTATCTAGAAATTAGAAAACTCCATTTGGCACCTGAAAGAGTAACATCCAGCATACTGAGGAAAAAAGTTAACATGAGAGCACCAAGTTACATGAAGAACACACCTTGTCAGAAAAGAGCTTCATACAGTAGATACAATTCACTACCTTGGTCAGAACATGGGGTGACTTGACATAATTCAGAATAAGGAGATTAAAAAATTAGCAGTGTGTCTTCCAGGAAGTCCAAATATCAAAACACTACAATATTTTCACACTGTCAGTTTGTTCATTTCTGAAAAAAAAAACCTACACAATAATGATGCAGAACATATTACATATACTTACAATTTCATATAATGCACGAGCATCAACTTTAGTCATTCTCCATTTTAAAAGAATGACATGGGGCAGAATAAACCGTGGAAAGCCTGCTCAGACAGAAGCAAGCTGAGCATAGTGTTAGCCTAAGGAATACTGAGCATTCATTCAACAGTCAAAAAAGCAAGCACAGCTGCTGTGATAACGCTGAGGGGTTTTTGCGTTTGCAACAGAGCTGTTGAATTGAGGACACTTTGTACCTTTGTTAACATTTAACATGACAGTCTCCTAAATCTTACTGCTATTGTGAAGATAATGACAACAGACAGACTTGTCTGTCCCAGGAGGAAGAGACATTTCAGAGAATGACGCAATTTTATCGCAAAAGTCTGAGAGCACTCAGAACTGAATCTTCCCAGTATGTTGATCACAGCACTGGATGATACCAGGCACCACCCTTGTAAGCTTCTAAAAATTCAGCAAAGATTATTTACTACAGGAAATAAAGATACTGCTTCATGTGCTGTCTAGTAAAATATATGGCAAGCTCACAGCCCCTTCTATGGAAATTTCAAAAATTCAGTTTAAATACAGTACTTCTAAACCAATTCTATTTCTGTACCATTAAAACACACTAATATGATCATAAAGCAATGATACTATTCAAAATCATCTTGGAATGAGAATTTCTTCCCATTTCCAATTCACTAGCCCTACTTCTATTAAAGTATGTATTTATCAGTCCATCCATTTATCATCCATGCTAAGTCACCAAACCAGAAACATCATAAGCAACATATTTGGCCCTACATAGAAACACAGTGATAAAATTTAAGTATTCAGATGCAGCTATTAAGCTATTTGGTCTTACTAAAGCACGAGGAGTTCACACCCTTAAAATTAGCAAGCTATACTAGATGCAACCAGAGATAACTTCTTAAAAATAGAAATTAAGACTCTAGTGCAGTATGCAAGGGACATTAACTCTGTGACATTTTAAAGTGATCTTACTAGGCAGTCTACAAATTAAGGATAGCCTTTTATTTTCCTAAAATCAGACAAAAATGTTTTAAAATACCCTACAACAAAACACAAACCCAAAACACAAACTTTCTCCAATTTCAGAAATGCAAATTCTAACCCAAGTCTTCACTTAGAGTTCAGTTTCCATATTAACCATTTCAGAACAAGTTAATTCAATGAACATCTGTAATAATGGTATAAGGCAGAACAACCTTTGCTTCCTCATTGCTAGAAGCCAAAGTCAGGGAAAGTGGAAACATGTCACGGGTTTGCAGGAACAGGGACCAGTGCTGCAACTCCCAATCTACCATCAGTCACAAGCAAGCAGGCACAAATATTAACTACACAGTTACACTTGGAGTGATGAACAAGTTTCCTTAACGCAGACACTGATTTGAGCCATAGCACTGTAGATAAAGGGTAAAATTTCCTCTTTCCCTCGGTTCCCTTTTTTCACCCATTCTCTTCAAAAAGTCCATCGAGGAATAGCAAAAGCAACTACATACTGAAGATTGATTACAGGGCACAATTTTTCTGAAAAGATGACAATTTGGGGAATTCACTGACAGATCATGCTGAAGAAGCACTTACAAGGGGAACTAATGTGTTCTTGCTCTGAAGATTGGAATACAGAAATTAGAAGATCATCATAAAGACTAAAAGTTTCAAAGGAATTTGGACACTATCATGTCTTCAGAAGGCCAGTTTTTATGCAAGCTACATTACATATTTTATTAAGCAGCATCTAGATGGGACCTGTCAGAGCCACTTAGTACAAATTCTATACATGCTTTAATACAACATCAGTGCTCCAAGACAGTCTTTCCACCTCCAAACTTGAGCCATCTTCCCCCTTCTTACCCTGCTACCATACTATATGGGTTCCTTTTTTAACCACCTCTACTTCACAAAATGAGCAGGAGAGCATTAGCAATTGTCAGTGCCTGGGCATAGTGTCAGATCAACATGTAAGAGCGATGTTGAAAACTTACCACACAGCACTTCTTGCCAAGATGTGAAGACTCACTGCATATGCTCAAACACCACACAACTTTATGCCCTAGTCTCTGAATACTAGACTCCTGCCCCTTTGGGAGGATTTGTTTCAACTGACAGAACCTGCCAGAAAGGTTAAGGTAGACTGAGATCCATCAGACACATAAGGAATAATAAACTGCCTTATATGTCCTATCAGTACATCTTTTGCTGGCAAGGCCAAGATGAACTCCTTAAATCATTAGAAAAACATACTGCAAAAAGCCCAACTTACTTCAGTGATGAAGGAGTCCTGCATACACACAAAGAAACAAGATCAATCACACTTTCTAATTCCATGTTCTAAAAATGCCTACATAACTTTCTGCCTTAGGCCTTTCAGGTTCAGCGTTTCTGAACCTTGTGATGCCTGCTTTGATGAAAGAATGACTGATTTATTTATTTAATCAGCAACATGTATACCAAGACAATACAAACACTTTACTGTGGCTGTGTGCTCCCAATTCTGTCACTAAAAACTTGCCTCTTTCTCACTACTTACCGAATGCTAAATGTTCATAAATGTCTGTCTTCATTAAGTTATTACAAATAACATATGCAGAAGGCCTAATCCTGAACCACTGACATTACCCAGTGGTGCTGCTGACTTACCCATGATCAGGACACAGCTGATGGGAATGCCCTGATCTCATCCGCTTGCAGCTTCAAGTCTCCCACAAGACAACACCTGGTAGTCAGTACCAATCTAATCCCAATTCAATGCATCACTAATAAAGTGCAAAATACTCCTAAACTTAGTATTATTAGAAGTACATACTGCTACCAGAAGTAATAGAAGTCCTCATAGATTTACAGAAGCAATCTTTTACTTCCTTGCAGTAACAATAAGGAAAACTAAGATTACAAATCACACACACTGATTTTTTCACCTTTCTTCCTTAAAAAAAACCCCCACAAACACAAACAAAAAAACCACCAAAGGAAAAACAACGACAAAAAAAAAAAACCACAAACAAAACACAAACAACAACAAAAACAAACCAACCTTTCCACAATTTCATTCTGGCTTAGTTACACAGAGGAAAATAATGCATTTCTGCAAGGTAACATCCTGTACTGCCAAATTTCTGAGCAACCAGGGACCAATGGTTTCTATGCTTAATGGTGAAGCTGGCAAAAGACAGAAGCTTTGGAAAAAATGTTTCACTTATGCATAATTGCTCTGTTTTGGAAAAATGAAGATTCATCAATATTAAGAATGCTCTGTGCAAGAGGGAGATCCAGAAAAGCATTTTGCTCTTCTGCCTAATGAAAAGAACTTTTAAGTCCCACTCAAGAATTGAAGCTGATTTGGGACAGATGCGCAGACAGTCAGTACATATGTCTAGTTCTATAATGCATGAAAAATGGTGAAACTTGCATCTTTTATGCAGTGCCTGCAAAACCCACTGTCACACAGCAATTAAGACTGGATTTAGTCTCTCCCAGCTTCAGATGCCCACCTTTATGAGATCTAATTTAAGCTTTGTCCTGGTTTGAGTGAGTACAGAACTAATTCTGTTCAGTGATTTCACTTCCCAGCTCAGTTCTTCTAACTGCACTTTCTGAAGTCAGCAGCCTGTTTTCACAGGCAGTGTCTGCTGCTGGCAGTGATAACACCCCCTGTTTAGAGTTACTACCAAGGATTGGTGTGCAGGCCAAGGCCACTGCTGGATCTTGTCTACCACATTGGGGGGGATGCAGGAAAGTGAAAGGCTGCGCCTGCAGAGAGCAGCAGACAGGACAGGTGACCCCAAACTGACCAGCAAGGTATTCCAGCCCATATACGTCATATTCAGGATAAAGCTGAGGGATCACAACAGCCACACCCACTTGGCCCACTTTGCTGGTTTTGCTCAGCTTGGCTCAGGTCCTCTTCCAGTTTCTTCCTCAGAGCATCTGAGGAGGACTCCATCCATTCTGCCTTTGATCCAGTTCTGTACCTGAATCTGGTACCAGAATGCAGCTCCTGACCACAGATCACATCTGTTGCTGGGACCAGTCTGGGACTTACCAGTGCCTTCTCCACATCATCAGTAGTGATGGTGACATAATTAAGAAGGACTTATTACTTATGGTAGCAGGGGGGTTGGGTTTGATACTGGTTTTGTATATATTCTATTTTTATTATTGTTTCCATTTTAACTAAAGCTGTTATGGTTTCCTTTTCTAACTATTAAGTCTCTCTCCCTTACTCACGTTGTCTTCCCCCTTATGGGGGGAAGGGGATTAACAGGGAGTGTCTCTTAGAGGCCTAAGGGCCTGAACATAAACCATGACCAGCTTCTACCAAATCAACCAGACAGATCACCTGTAAGAGCTGCACCCCTCTCAGCTACAGAGGGTGCCCTACACAGCTACCTAAGAGCAAATGCCCAGTTTCAAACTGTTATACAAGACTTACACAATTTCTGGTGAAGAAGCACCTATTGCTGATAGCCTTAAAATCTGCCTGATGTGGAAAGCAGGAACATACATCCACTACATATTTTTGGATCTCCAGAAATTGAGTCAGAGATGGTTTTTGTTTGGGGTTGGGTTTTTTTTGTGCATATGTGCTTTCTTTTTGTTTTATTGTGGTTTTTGTTTAAGTATCCATCCAGATAGCTAATGATTCTGAAGTATGTATCCTTCACAGTATTTATCCCCTCCCCTGTCCATGCTGGGAGAAATCAAATTCTCTTTAGAGGTTGAAGAACTCCCATCATTACACAAGGGCTGAAAGCTGCCACAGTAGCTTGAACCCATGTCACCAGAGCTTAGGGCTAACATTGTCACTACTGCTCTAGACTTCATCTCAAAACATAGATTCTCTTCAAGCATATCACTGAACTTCAACCTGCTCTGACATAACTGTCACACCACATAATGGCACACAGAGATTATGCTACTTGACTCTCTCAAGTCCAAACAAGAGTAACCAAAACAAGGGCTTGGCTATTTGTTTCCAAATACCACAAATGGGTGTATCTTCATTGCAACAGTACTACTTAAAAATTAAAGGGAGTTTGCATATATGCTACAGTGTAATTTTTCATTCACTAGTGAATATATACATTACACTGAAGTACACATGAAAGGTGGCAACAGAGGTCAAAACATTTGGTGAAAGAACAATTTACAAGCTACACACTACCCAGCTTCACAAATATACAAGAATATCATAGCTTCTGGCATCAACGTATCATAAACAAAAGCTTGGCACTGAGTTTTATGAATGTCACTAGAGATTCCACTTGATCACTTTCAGATTGAGCTTTGTCAGTTTACGTCTTACTCATCCTCTGAAATTCACCTGCAATCCAAGACTTTCCAGTTCCCTGGTAAAACCACCACCAAAAAACAACCAACCAACCAACCAACCAACCAACAACAACAAAAAACCACAAAACCAAACCCACAGAAAATAAAGGTGCTTTTTTTTTTTCCCACACCCCCCCCCCCAATTCAATTTATATTGCAAGACACAATGATGCCCCTCAGGTAGAAATCCATAGGAAGCCAGTTTCATAAATACCAGAAATAGAAGATTTAGCTCAATGCAAATTTGCTCTGTGCACTATAGAGCAGATACTATAGGAGTTACCACTAGAAGACACAACAGAATGACTTGACAGCTGCACACTTCCTTTACCAGTAGCAGTGAGCATCCAGCTCTTACAGACCATAATGCTCCTTGGTGCTTCCCAAAACAAATTACAACCACACCTATACACTTTATGGGAACAAAACCTATGAGGGCCAACAAGGACTAAGGACTTTTTCATGTACCTACTGGCAGGGAAGGAACTCTCACTGGTTACCACAGATCTTCTCATTGTCTTCACTCTTCTTAAATCTTCCTCAGATCTCATTAACAAAAGCATTCACACTCTCTCATCCTGCGTCCTTCCCAAGCCTCTGGTACAAAAGTCTGTCTACCAAATCAAGTCCACTGGCACAGGACAGAAGGAACATAATTCTTGCACAGATCAGAGGCCCTCATCAAGACCAGCAGCGCCTGCTTGTGATGATGCCATACATCAGAACAGCTTGAGTGTCACTCATTGCATGAATTCATATGTAAAGAAAAGGCTCCACTGTAGAGACCTTCACAAAAAGCCGAGCAGGACAACTTAAGAGTAAAGCTTAAGAGGCAAACTCACTGTTAAAATTCTGGACCCATTTTAGCACAACAGGAGTCTGGCAGCTACTGAATCAGTCTGCTACCATTTACTACCCGGCTTTAAAAGAGACTTCTAAGAGTATCCCTTAAAGTCTTATCTTTGGAGGTGTGTGCCACCCTTATTCAGCAAAGTGAAATTGTGCAATTTGCTCCAAAAATGGGCTGCTTACAGGTGACAAGGTGTAGCCATATTTCTTCCTTAAGATACGGGAGGAGAGGTGAATGAACAAAGATAACCACTTTTTCTGGATGTGAAAGAAAGAAATTGGAAACCTGATGAGGTGGAGAGATACCTTGCTGACCTGGCAAAAAATATCAGGGACAACCATGACACAGGATTGTGTTATTCCTGCCAAAACATTTAGTAAAACAAAGAAGCCAGGAATATAATTCAAGAAGTGCAGCCAAGTTTCTTTTACAAGACCAAAGAAAATCTAAAGGCAGAAGATAGAGCATGTACCCTCTTCATAACCCAACGTATCAGAACATCACCAGTAAACAGCAGAAGTGAGACAAGAAAGGATTCCAGAAGCTGACATTTGTCAAAACTTTCCTACAACAAAATGCCTTAACAAAAAGACTTATCACAGGAGCAATGTACATTTCGTGCTTAACTTTTTAACTGTATTTAGTCACTCTCATGCTAACAATATTTTATTACCTTTTCTTCCTGTGTGCCCTGCTGTCAACAGGAAACAGCATTTCTCCTGTCCTTTCCTGGTTACTATAATTTTCACATATGGACTCATGTTTCTTCTACACTTAGAGAAGATAATCTATTATCCTATAATAATAAAACACTGATATTGACACTGATAATTCAGTATCCACATATAGCACAAATATCAAGGAGTGGATTCAAAGGTACCAGACCAGTACATTCAAAATTTACTGCAGTTGGAATTCTGTGTCTCACTTACAGCATCCATAACATTTAGATGCTTCTTTCTAAAAAACCAAACCAAACTAACCAAGCCAACCATCAAATAAATAAATAAATAAATAAAACCAAACAAAACACCCGAACAAAAAAAGAAAACAACCAAATCCAACGCAAACAAACAAAATCCACAAGCAAAAACCACACACACAAAAAAAAAACAACAAACAAGAGAGAGAGAAAGTGGGACTGACTCCATTCTGGGCAGAGCATGTGAAGTCCCACTTCTGTTGGATACTCCATCATGTGGGCACCTTTCCATTCCTTACTATTGCCCTGACCATGCCCAACCAAAAGCTACTGAGAGCTGACCAGTCACACCCATATACTTTCCCTGCCCCTCAGCCCTGGAACAGGGAGCTAGGAAGCTTGGCATTGAGAGGGGTTATGTAGAGTATGTAAGCACAATATGACCAAAGTAAAAGTGAAGGAGGTCCATGCTAGGATGCCACTACAAGACTTGATACAAGATAGCTCTGAGCAGCTCTGGGAAAGCTGGCAGGGTGAGATGGAAACCTGCAATGCTGCAGTCTGGAGAAGATGCGAATGAGCATGCAGTCAAAAGTTAGGGCTACAAGGCTGATTAAGGGACTGGAACAGATGCCTTATGAGGAAAGGCTGAGACACCTGGGGCTCTTTAGTCTGGAGAAGAGAAGACTGAGAGGGGATTTGATAAA
>JANIJG010020969.1:0-26706 GCA_024611175.1 Megaceryle torquata
ACTGTTTTAGAAAACTAAACTACAAAAGGAAATATAAAGAAAACAAAAAAAAGCAAAAAAAAAAAAAAGAATAAAAAAAAAAAAAAAAAAAAAAAAAAAAAAAAAAAGTGAGGTATGGTTATGGGAGAGCCATTCATATTACCAAAAGAGTTCACTTCATATTGCTTATTTTTTCTCCTAGCATCCAACAGTGGAACAACCCAGAGACTGTTCCTGATTCAGGTGATAACTTCATAATACTCATAATAACATCACGTTCCTACAAAAACCTACACTGAGTAACAGCCACCTTTTTCACTGAGATTTGCTGAAGTAGAAGCTTTTTAATGTTATGCTTGGTTTTTCATCTACACAAATTGGAATTAATCTTGTATTTTATTATCTTATAATAGAATCATAGAATGATTTGGGTTGGAAGGAACATTAAAGATCATCTCATTCCAGCCTGCACACATGGGCAAAGACACCTACTGGATTGGGTTGCTCAAAGCCCTTTCCAACCTGGCCTTGAACACTTCCAGGGATAGGGTATCCACAGCTTCTCTGGGCAACCTGTTCCAGTGTCTCACCACCCTCACAGTGAAGAATTTCTTCCTAAAATCTAATCCAAATCTACCTTCTTTCAGTTTGAAACTGTTACCCCTTGTCCTATCACTACACTTCCTGATCAAGGATCCCTCTCTAGCTTGCCTATAGGCTCCATTTAAGTACTGGAAGGCCACAATAAGGTCTCCCCAGAGGCTTCTCTTTTTCAGGCTGAATAGTTCCACTCTCTTAGCCTGTTCTCACATGGGAGGTGCTCCAGGCCCCTCCTTATCTCCTTATCCTCCTTATCTTAGGAGGCAATCAGATGCCATGACAACAGGTAGCAGTGTTAGAAGCTGGACAGATATTCAACATGACTAGAGAGGTCAGGTATGTTTTAATTATTTTGTAAGATTTATCCTTCTGCTCTTTTCTGTATTGCCTAATACAAGTCTATTCATATCATTGCCACTCTGGACTATGCTAGTGTAATCCAGACTCCGAAAGGTGAGCACAAATCTAAACCATTCTGGCTCACATGCCTGCATCTTCTCTCCCCAGAAACCAGGGCCTAAGGAGAGTTGATGAGTCCACCTCAGGTCTTACCTGTGGTTAGAAAATGAACATGGTGCATGTCTGAGACTGAAACCTGGGAAAGTCTTTGCAGTTTATTGTAAATGGAGTCAATACAGAATGCTTCGAATTTCTAGTGCTTTTTGCTGTCATGACAGATGACAAAACAGAGGGTTTTGCTCATGATTTAGTCTCTATTTTATGGTGATTGTATTTTTCTTCGTGTTTGGTTTAAAGGCATGTGACAGAACATCAGCAAGAAAGGCTTCCTCTGCTTTTCCTGGCTGTGGGATTCTGTGTCAGGTGGAGGGGGGTTTGGAAAGGAGGAGGTTGCAATGTCTGCATGCTGACTGAAAGACTCCTGACAAAGCACATGGCTTGCTTCTTGCAGTGGAGCAGATCTACAGCCAAGCCTCAGAGGTCAAGGAGAGGATACATTCCTAGAGACCCAGAGGGAGACTGTGTGAAGGTTGCTGCAACCCAGGAAGGCAGTGCAAACTGTTGGACTCCAGAGCAGCTGGAAGGAGAGGCTCATTCTGAAAGGAAATAGAAAACAGGGGGAAGATTTGTTTTCAAAACGCTTATTTATCTGCATCATCCAGAAGATTTGCATTTGCTGTCTTTAAGGGGTTGTCTGTGTTCTAAGAAAGCAGAGATTAGAAGTACTTTAAGGTTTTGGGGTAGGCTCATTCCACAGGTAGGGCTGGCTAGTACTGCCGCAAGGCTCAGACCTCCTTAGAGGCACATCAAAACCTCAAAAGCTTTTGTATAAACTTTCTGGCATGGAGGGCCTCTCTTCTTTATTTGAAAATGACTACACAAATATTAGTAAATTATCCCTGGAGTAATTTATTTGGCCCATCCTGTTGGTAGAAGTAGACAAATGGCTACAATCATGGAATAGAAACTGTGGAAAAACAAGCTTGCTGTTTAACTCTTGATGTTGATCTAATTAGTGGTGACAACTAGTATCTAGTTAGTACAAGATATTTAAGAGCATACTCGAATATTATTTTTCTGTTCCCCTCAATTTTTACCTCCTTTTCTATCTCTAGATGATAAAATCAAACATTTCAGTTTTGCAAGACAGCACCTGTCATATAATACACACTGCAAACAAAGTATATTTTCTATTCTGTCTAAGACGTAATTTATTTATAAAATCTGTGGTTCAACATTGCAAATTCATAGGGGTGTGAATCCCCATACAGTCTGCCAAGTTCTCTGCTGTCTTAGATCCTCAAGAAATCCTAGTACAATGCAAGAAATTAATAAGCTATAGGACCAAACTACCAACAAAAGACATCAATCCCTCTGTAAACTGACCATAAAGCATTACACATTTTTTTAACCCTCTTCCCTACCTGTTTTGAAACAAATGGCAGTGTTACTGAATGTGAACCAAAATGTAAATACTGTATGGTTTGTAAAAGTATTGTATCCTAAAACTGAAAGGTCTTTATTGAGCCAATCTGCACCACACTTTGCTTTGTTAATAACTGCCATATTATAATAGTTAGCTGAGATGCTAATGGGTGGCTGTGAGTAACAACTGGAAATAAGCATAATTCCAATTGTCTGATTTGCCATATTTAACGGGACTTTCTTGAGGTATCCAACAAAGAAAGTGTGTAAATAATTTGATATTGTGAAATGAGGGATTCCTGTGATAATGGTTTGAGGTTTGTGATTATATACATGTGCAGGCTTACCTTCAGAAATTACAGTAGATTTTACAAACTGTTGTTTTCAGAAACATGTTTTATTTTATTATCTTGGGGAAAAAGGTCAGGCACTACTGCCACCATTGTAAGCATCTGTAAAGGTAGCTTCTCATTCTAAGAACCAGGAAAGTTCTACTTACCTGTAGATGCAATGAAATAACTGTTTGTATTTATATCAGTTTTTATAACACTGGGATAATTATTAAAGGAGAAACATTGATATTGTTGCTGGGGATGATCCAAAGTTTGACAGATTGATGCTTCTGAGAAATCTTTCACTGTCAGCATCATGTTATCCCTGATTATTTTACTCACAAGTAGTAAGCTGCTTACACAATCTACTTTGCCAAAAGTTACTTAGCCAAGAGAAGTGTCAAAATCACTATTAAGATAAAGACATCTGCTTCTGCATTGGAACAGCAGGGAAAGCAAATGCTGATGTAGTTTTCAAAATAGTGAACAGGAAAAGTAGAAGATGCAGCAGAAATGTGTTAAACAGTGTATTGGTAACTATCAAAGGTTTGTTAAAAGGAGAAGTCCTTCAGGACTTCCAGGAAAGGCAGAGCATCCACACAAAAGGGAAAAGGCTTTTCTTTATATCATACTACAGTGTGCCATAAAAATATAGCACTTGATGAAATGGAACCATTGGCAAATTTGATGGCAATACTAAATCAACCAAGAGGCTGTCAAGAAAAACAGCGAATCTGCTCTCCAGGCAGACCTTCATAAACCTGGGGAGGCAGCCAACATCAAAAACTTCAACAAGGAGTCCACAGCTCTGCCCCTGGGGCAAAACGACCCCACAGCAACTCAGGATGGGGCTTGAATGACTAAATAGCAACAATGACGAAAAGAACTTTGGGTTTACTGTGGACACCAAGTTGAATGATAGCAAGCAGCATGCTTTCATCTTGAGTAAAACCAAATGCATATTGGGCTGCATCAGGAGTTGCAGGGCCAGCAGACTGAGGGAACTTCTTACATACTGTACTCACCACTGGTGAGGCCACACTGAACCTTGTATTCAGTTCTGAGAAATCAAGAGGGATACTGAGAGACTGGACAGAGTTCAGTGGAGTGATATCAAGACAAGCTAGGCTGATGTACATGACATAAAAGAGAGGCTGAGGGATCTGAGCTTCTTTAGTCTGGTGAAGGGCAAGGGTGATCTAATAGCAACCTGCAATCACCTGAAGCATGTTACCTGTCAAAGACAGGAAAGCTCAAGCTCCACTTGGTAATGGCAGATGGTGTAGTAAGAGACAACAGCCACAGATTGCACCTTGTGAGCTTCAGATTGCTGAGGAGGAAAAACTTTTCCGCAAGTTTGGTGTAGCTCTGGAGCTGGTTACCTATGGAGATGGTGGAAATCTCCACCCTTGGCGGTTTTCATGACAGCCAGACACAGACAGAGCTGACCTGACCTACTTGGGTGACAGCCCTGCTTTCCCATCATTTCACAGTATCAGATTATTCACAAATTTTCTTTGATGGATAACTCAACCTGCTTTGAATAAGAGATGGGACAAGAGATCCCTCTCAACATGTGTTTCTATGATTCTATAAAATAAATTGAATATATAGTATTCAGTTAGGAATAAATTAATTCATTACAGAACATCGTATTTGTTACTCTGATGAGTAAATCAATGGTTTTAAATTTCTGATTTTGATTGTTCTGGCTTTTTCTATTATAGCAGTTCTTAGAGACAGTTAGAAATATGTCATATTATAAAGATCACACGGGGCTATTATTGTTCATACAGCAAACTAAATGTGGGGACTGAGAAAGAGAAAAATGTAAATGATCACTGAAATCTTTCCTCAGTTCTGTGCTTATTTATCCTTAGTTTTAAGGTAAGAGTAACACTTTAATGCAATTCTATTTTTCCTTTTTCTTTTCTAATAATAATGTATTTTACTCATAATTACAAAATGTTGTCCAAACATCTGCTAGAACAGTTTCTCAGAACCCATAACTGATAATATATTCAGTAAACTGCATTGTAACTCTGAAGAACAGGTTAGGATAAGAAGTGAAGAATAATATATTTTCTTAATTGAATCTGCAAACAGAATGCAGGGTGGTTAATTAAAATGTGGTCTGGGCAATAGCTTTTCTATTGACAAAAGAAATTACGATATGAGCTTTACATCTTTTAAAAGAATAGGTCAGATCCTGATTATGTTCATGTTGGCATAATTGTAGAGTGTTTCTGTTGATGCTAATTAATATTTATACCAGTGCTTCAGAATTAAAAAAACATTTCTGGCAATACAGTGCTTCCTAGCATGATATTTGATGTTGATTTAGTTTCAGAAGTAAAAGAAATAAACGAGCAGTGCAGCTTCCTGAAATATAAATTGATATAAATTTATCCTTAATTTTTAGTTCATGCAGAATATAACAGAGAAAAAATTAATTTTTCATCTCTTTGTAAAGTTCACTTTTTCACTGGAGCAATTGATAAATAAAATTCGCACTCAGACACTTATGATTATTGATAATGTAGGGATGTGAAACAGCAGTAACAACTACAAGAAATTATATAACCCATTATTTAAGCAGCAGCTTTCTTTAATTTCAAAATAGCACACTCTTAAAGAAAAATTAAAATTTCACTTTCTGCAATACTGGCAAAAATAATGATTGAGAAAAAATTCCTCTTAAAGTTTGCATTCCCCTGATTTTTGGTGTGAATCAAAGGGTTAATAGAACATTTTATTTCATTTCCTTTTTATGGGGAAGGGCAAGACAAGAGATGCTGGCCTGTGGTCAGAAACAATAACGTCTTGTATATAATAGTATTGTTTCTTCTGCTCTATTTTTTTGCTCTTGGGTACGTATGTCATGAAAGCTACATTTTTTTCTGCTGTCAGAGCTGGTAACTCAGTCAAAAGTTTCTTTCTGTGCATTGAGGCATATTTATAGCCAAGTTATAAAACAGTTATTTATATATTCAACACAGTGTCTCTATGATAACCTCCCAGTTCCAAATGTTTTAAATAAGGATGGCTGTTTGACTCCTTTAGCATAATGATGGTATTGTTAATTAAGAATATCCATTTAGTAGCAGTTGACTCCACAATATTTATAAAAGGATGAAAAAAAAGCCTGGTAATATTACTTGCTGTGAGAAGGGTCACAAAAGACTTGAAGTTTCCCATAACAAACTCTGTGGGTGTGCATCTAGTTCTCTACAGTATTATTTGTGTTTCTTCCAGTGGTCCTCCACAAGCAGATGAACACCTCTATGGAAGCTGCTGTCACTGATCACTATGCAGAGATAGCTGCATGGAGCTTTCCTCAGAACTCAGAAGAAACATAATGGTGTTTGCATGACCCTGTTTCTGAATTTATAGCTCCTATTTCTCAGTGAATTAATTAGATCCATGCTCACCATGGTCCTTTAATTTTAATGTCTCGAGTTTTGGAGAGGCTTTGGTTGGTGCTGACTCAGGGAATTCTGAAATTAATTCCATTGTCCAGCATAGACATATATTCATGTTATCCACACAAATCAGCCCTACATCCATCTCCTTTACAAACCTAATTTTGCAACTACATTCCCCGTATTACTTATGAAAGTTAAATCCCAGATGTGGAGAGAGCCTATGAGATTATTAGACAGGTGGAAGCTTTTTGCCATTACCTGAAGCACTGAAATAAGATCAGAAACAAATTTTCCTCATAAAATCATAGGATAGTTCAGGTCAAAAGGGACTTCAGGAGGTCTCTAGTCCAATGTCCTAGTCAAAGCAGCATCAGCTTTGAGATTAGATTGGGTTTCTCAGAGCGTTATCCATTCTCATTTTAAAGCCTCAAAGGAGGGACACTGCACTGCATCCTTGGGCCAACTGCTCCACTATTTGACTCTTACGATGGTCAAAAAGTTATTCCTTATATCCTGTTTGAACCTCTCTTTCTTCACTTTATGCCCACTGTCACTCCTCCTCCCAATGTTCACCACTGTGAAGAGTCTAGCTTCATCTTCTTGAAGACCTCTTTGTAAGTGCTGGAAGACTACAATCAGGTTCTCTTGAAAGTCTTCAATTCTCCAGGATGAAGAAAATTCGGTGTGTATCCATCGAACTGACAAAAGTTTATCAATGACTTTCTTGTATGTGGTTAAGAGGGGAGAACAATACTGGATACAACATTCTAGACAAGGTCTAACAAATGCTGAATGCGATACTGCAAGTGCCTGAGGTCTTTACTATATTTAAGATTTTATGCTCTCAAAGGACATAACCTTTTTTCTAGTTTTTCTTAGTGTGATTAGACCATATTTATAACCAACCTTGGGATTATATAGGTAAACTGGCAATTTGTACTAATTTTCCTATATAATGTCCATGAGGGAAGGTAAAAAATACATATCTTCATCCCAGAAATGTGCTCCCTTTCTGCCAGTGGTCCACAACTCAATCTAAAGCTACCCTTAAATCTTCATTGACTCCTCACAAGTGCTGCGGTGGGAAGAAAGATACTGTGCTTTAGTGTCAAATAATGGATCTTTTACTGAATTAGGACTATGTGCAGTCTGTGATATATTGATGACTTCCCAGAAAAGATCAATGCATTTTTTACAGTACCTCATTATTCACATGAATTAAAGATGTAACTTTAATAACTCCAGAGCTATTATTCAATATATTTAAGACATGAGAAAAATTACAAGAGAAATCAACAAAACTGACTGTGAAGCAGGAAATAATATAAGCAAAATGTGGCCTAGATAGTGACCACTTCAGAAATATGATCTGGTGGTCTTCTACAGTGTTGCCACTGAGATAAAGCACTGACATTTCTACAGGGCAAAGAAAGCATCAGATTGGTCTTAGAAAGTCAACACTTTGGAAAGTAGCCTTTGTAGTGCTATGAGTAGAATTATTTAGTGTTTAAATCTTTCTCTAATGGAAATTCAATGGCAAGCAAGAAATACTAATATTAATGGCACAGTTTAATTCCACTCTACAAATGAAGTGAAAGACAGACCCGTTGGAGCGAGTACAGAGGAGGCCACCAAGATGATCCAAGGGCTGGAACACCGCTGCTATGATGACAGGCTGAAAGAGTTGGGGTTGTTCAGCCTGGAGAAGAGAAGGTGCAAGGAAAAGCTTACTGAGGCCTTTCAATACTTAAAGGGGGCCTACAAGAAAGATGAGGAGCGACTTTTTACAAGGCTATGTAGTGATAGGACAAGGGGTAATGATTTTAAACTGAAAGATGTTAGATTTAGATTAGATGTAAAGAAGTTCTTCACTGTGAAGGTGGTGAGGCACAGGAATGGGTTGCCAAGAGAGGTTGTGGATGCCTCATCACTGGAGTTTTTCAAGGCCAGGTTGGGCAGGGCTTTGAACAACCTATCTAAAGGAAGGTGCCCATGACCATGGCAGGGAGATTGGAACGAGATGATCTTTAATGTTCCTTCCAACACAAACCATTTGATGAGTCTATGATTCTGTGACACAATAGGAAGATTGGATTTGTTAGAAGATGCAATCCATATTTTCCACAAAATAAGAAGCAATTTTTATTCTTTTAATTATCCTGCTGCCATTTTATCCCCCATTATCCTTAGCCAGTTTTCTGTTATATACAGCTATCTTAAATATTCTCTATTATGTAAAAGAAAATTAATTAATTTATTAATAATGAGTCTTAGAAATAAAAACAATTCCATTAGCAAGAAAAGAATATGAGAAGAACAATATCCAAGAAAAAAAGCCTAAACATCTTCACGCTGGATACGGTGGAACAAAAACCCAAGAGTGGTATGTTAAACAAGTACAGTAAACTTGAAAACTACCACAAGGATTTCTGCACAGGCTTTATACTCAATCCTGCAGAAGAATGATGGAATGTAGCAATATAGTAATTAAAATAGCTTTTCTTTATGTCGTGTGTGTGCACAATACCACAAAAATATCCCTGTACTATAATGAAGCTGTAGTATAATACACATTAGATGCTTTTCAGAGCAATTTTTATTTCATGTAGAGGTTTGCCTCCAAATACCTGAAGTAAATTTAAAAGCGGAGATTGTCACAAGTGTCGTACTCGGGTCTGAAGGATTTACCTTCAGCATCTTCTAAATATTCAGCTTGTTTCAGAGTCATGCAATTCTATACAGACCAGTGAGCTAAAACTGCTGGTGCTGGCACTCCACGGGTTAGCACAGTGCTCTGAAAGACGACCCTCATCCCACAGCTTAGAATGTCAGGCTGATGAACAGGTCAAAGAAGCTGGGCTTTTCCCTCAGCTCTGTGGAGTTTTAGTGCACAGAAAGACAGCATCAATTCCTCCTCCAACATCCTGTTACAAGACCCTTTGTAAACAAGAGGCAGTGGCAGTACCAGCTGATTGGTGCAAGTATGCAGTGGTTTGAATTACAATGAAGTCCGGGTTAAAGGAGCTGCCTGAGTGCATAGGCCTTGTGAGTCTGCTTCATACCTATCAGGAGCATTAGCCATAGAATGGGAAGGAGGATCCTGATTTGTGATTTTGCTCCTGATTTGGAGGAGGATATAGATGATTTGTTTCCACTTTAGTTCATTGTTGCCAAGATAACTTTTTACTCATAAAGGACAATACAAGATTTCATGGTTTCTGCTACAGGTGAATTGGATAGATAACCTTGATGGTTAGGTTGTCAGGATGTTCCAACTGTCAATCACTTGTGAGAGACAAGAATGACCAGCTGTACATATTATGCCTGAAGGATAAGGTGACACAGGAAAAAATGGTTCTGACCTTACTAACAGTAGTTTTCTGAAGGATACTGATACAGAGGAATACAACTTCACATTAATATGATAAAGACTAGGAAACCAAAAGTGCTGTTGAAGGTGGCTATCCAGAAAAGCCAAACACCTTGGGTACTAGAGAGCTCAGCAAACTAGAATAGCCAAAGAACTGCCAGGCAACGGATGCACTGACAGATATAATCTCTAGTCTCACTAACCATTGTGCAAGCCATAGTCACACTGCTACTTCCACTGAACGTTGTATTGCCCCTGACATGGGTGTTCCCATCCTCTTTTCTGTTGGGAGATTCTTGTTCCAGTGTGTTTCTTGTGTCAGTGAGTCACATGAATGAATGCATTTGGCTGAAAGCTAACTTAGAAATATTTCTTATTAACTGGGTCAGTTCTTTGTCTCACTGTGTAGCCACCTTTTATTGGTGTAAAGGAGGTAAAAATAAGAAGCTGAGATGCAGAAAAGGATGAGATTCTAGGATCTTCTTGCAAAGTTGTTTGGAAGACGGAAAAGATGATGTGTTTGCTATTGTTGCATGGTTTGGATGAACCTAATCTGTGGACAGGGGAAGAAGCCCAAACAGAAGCATAGTCTCTGGTCACTGATGGGGACCTTGATTTGGTTATCTAGTGCTGGCCTACATATTAGGTTTTTCAGTACTAGAAGTGACTTAAATATGGATAACAGAAGAATGCAGATGACAGAAAAGCTTTTTGTTGCTGATTAGTGTCACTGCGTTCAATAAAATTGGTATTTTTCCTTATCCTTTTCCTTTCCCTTATCTTGGCTTGAATTCTCAGAGACCTGAATGAAAAAAAAAGTACCAACAACAAATCACACACCCCCTGCCAACGCCTAGCCCAGCACCCTTACAAAGGCAATTTCTAAACTCCAAATACAGCACAAATTTGCAATTCCCTACTAGCAGTTTAATCGTGATTATAGTCATCTTTGAGAATATCTAATGAAGTCCACTTCTCTTTGGATTCCTCAAAAAATAGAGATACCTGTATCAGAATTAAATAATAATATAAAAATAGAGATAACTGAATCCATTACTTCTGTGTAAATGTTTACATGAGAGCTAGGTGTCTGACCAATGGAGAGCTTATTAACTGAGTTGGTGGAGACCAGACAGCTATTCATCAGTTATTCATTTGGTCAAATATAGGTATGGATTAAAGGGTAAGCTGAACGCTTCTCTAGATTCTATTGACTGTAACGACAAGATGTTCATCATATATAGTGGTGGTTTAGATATTTAGTTCATATGTATGCACTCTTTTTAGCTACCATAATCTGCAAATTAAATTTTTATCCCTAAAGATAAATAGAGATTAAAGCTGCCTTCACTACTGTTGTACCATCTAATATTGGGAATACTTTATTCTCCTGTGTGAATGCTTTAACTTATAAAAGCTTCCTAAACACCACCACAATTTCTCCATGATAAAATATTCTGTTGCTTGCCACTCTGGTACAGAGATTTTGCAACTCAGAGCTCAGAGGGTTTTGATTCAATGTAAACCTTTTGGCATTGTTGAGTGTCCATAATCGTATGTGTATCCATGGTAACTACAGAAGAGAAAATAAGGCTGCTTAATGCTTCTTAAGTAATGCAACGTTATGTTTTTCTTGGTAGACAAAGAGATGTTAGCTAGTCATAAGCATATTAAACAGCTTGTGAATATCAAAGTTGCACATATACTCCCTACCAAGAAAACGGGAATTGTTTTAGTAAAATTGTAAGGTATGATAAGACTTCAGACACGTAAATACAAAATTCTGGAGATTCTGTTATGAATAAAGGTGGGCAAACTACAGATCAATCATTTTAGTTAAATCTTTCTCTTAATCTTACAGTTTAATAGAAAAGTCATAATTAATCATACCATTTTTTTTCCTTACCAGAAATAAAAGGCTACATTCTTCTCAAATGGAATTGACATCTTTTTAGTGTGCTATATCCTGTGGGATAGCCTAAATATATCCATATAAATGTTTTCGTATAGTGTAAATGATTTAAGAATCAATATGATATTAACTGTACTGATATAATTTTAAGTAGGGTTTTCTTCCTTGTTTTCTTAAATATTTTTGCTTAGCAAAAAAACAGATTAGACACATTTATGACTGTTATTTAAAACCCAATAATATCTGCGCACCATTTTTGTTTTATACTTTCCATCTTTCATCCTGTGAACCTTGCTAAAACTTGATGGAACTGTAAGATTATTGTCTCTTTGACAAGAAACTGCAGAATTTGCACACATACTGCAAGTAAAATTAAACACAAGGCACAATTTGACACTGATGATTAAGTAAAACAACCTTCGTATGCCTACTTCCTCTAGTATTCGGGTTCTATAGAAGTATGTATGTGGATAGAAAATAGGTGTGACTGTAGATACAGAAACTTGAAAAACAAAAGCTATTTTGTTGTAAAGGAGAAAGAAGAAAGTCCAGTTTTATATACAGGCAAGATGTTTTCTAAATGGAAGAGGGTTTTTTCCAGTATTCTATGAGTTTTCTTCTGCTTTCTAGTGGGGCATACAAACTGAAGAAGGAATGCAAGCATAGGTTCTGATCCTGCAGCACTTCCTTTCCTCCAGCTGCTGTCCCACAGAAATTTGGCATCTGTGCTTTCCCAGCCATCAAAGTAATCCATTGAATGGATTTTTTCCTTCCCATCTATGAGATATGTTTTATATTTTGGTGCCCTTGACAATGTCAGGCACTTATTATGCTTAGCACAGTTTCTATTTAAAGAAATAAAACTGTGAGTCCTTAGGTTAGTATTTTATGACAACATCCCTCAATATGTTTTTCTCTGTTTTCACCCTCTTTCAGCCATGGGTGTATGGGGGTTGGGAAAGGAGAGAAGATAATTAGAAAAAAATTACAGTCACCGTATTTCCTCCAACAATTTCATTATGAATTCAACAAAGATAAGAATGGAGGTTGTAGGTCCTGAAGATTTTAATCTTGAGAAATCTGTCATGATAGAACCCTTGTTGTAAACAGGGAAAGGTCCAGTGTAGAAATGGTAAAGAAAAACTCCATTTGCAACCAGGATCAGAGAACAAGAATAAGAACTATAACCCAGTTTCCTATAAGTACCTGCAGTTTTAGAGGAAAGGATCCCTCTTTGGTTTTTCAAAATAAAATCCTTTGAAGTACCTCATTCCCGCACTGGTAATGTAGAAAAAGAAAAGATCTAGACTCAGTTCTATTCCATTAAGTGCATATCTGATGTTGAAGAGCATCATAAATAACCTCAAGAACTTGAAGTAATACAGCTCCAGAAGAAGAACAAAAATAGTAGAACTGGAAACCTCTTGGATGCTTAGTACAAAGTGTTAAGACTTTCTATTCTAGGAGAAGAATCAACTAGAACGTTGGTGATTTTTGATATTTGTCTACTCTGCATTTTAAAACCTCAAATGACTTCCCAAGTTAATGACTTCCAATGATTCAGTTTCTTTTATCATTTAGTAAGTTTTTCTTATAATAGCTGTGCCAAATTACGCAGCCTGCATGTCTTGCCTGTTCCTGGATACATTCGTAGCATGTAGTTATGGAACCAGAATGAACTAGTCTGGTGATGTGCCTTCTGGCAGTAATTTTTCTTCGAAAGGAATAGGCTAGTCTGATATATTAAATACTTCTGTGCTGGATCTGGAGCTAATTGCTTTGTTCTGATTTTAAGCATTGTCCTGGAAGTGTCACCGTATGTTTCAGTATGTGATCATAGTGGTTTCAGTAATTCTGATGATAAACAACAAAACTTACTGAAGTTCAAAGCTACTACTTAGTAACAAATAAGTAAGCCTTCAGTAACTTGACAGTGCTCTGAGCAATGTACTTGAAAAATTGGGACCTCTGTATAGTTCTTCTAGAGGGTTGTATGGGCTGGAAAGACCACCCACTTCTGATGTAAGTAGACTCAACTCTCTAAGGAGCCTGTGGATCTGGAATTCTGTGTATAGGAGGGAGTGAGCTGGATGTAATTCAAATATCATCTTTCAACAAACACTCAACGAACTGCTATTTAAAAGTCTCTTCGCTCTTTTTCTTAGTGGAGTCCAGCTTCTGGAACAGAAATAAATTATGGAAAACATTGGATGGAGGAAGCAGCCTTGGAAATAAAAGGCATGCCCATGTCTAGATGGCTTAACCTGTGACAGAATTCCCATAATCTATCCAGATTTACAGGAAGTGTAGTTATGGGTGCTGAATCCACCTATGTTGAAACTTGCAAGAGATTCTATTTTGCCAGGAGAATAATCAATGGAAATTCCATTCAGACATCCCAGTTTATTCATCTCTTGGTTTTTCTTGTTGATTTACCATGGGGTGGGGGACAGAAGGAAAGGATAAGTTTCCAGTTAAAGTGCCATAAGCTCAAAGTGTCTGTTTGGCAACCCCTTCTGGTGGACAATAGCTTGTCACTTAAGCTATATACTTATGATGGCCTGTGAGTTTCATCTGAAAAATGATTGTTGGTTTTTTTTTCCCATATGCTGTATCATCATATTAGAAGTGAAAGTATTTTAGTGACATTCCTCACAATTTCAAAAGAAGACTGTATGAAAGACTTTCTTTATGGTTCACTGTAAACTTTTGAACTTAACTTCCTTTGCTGATCTGCCACAATAGCATTTGTTAACTTTGTATACATGGTACAAACCCCTTGTTTTCTCCTACTTAAAAGATGATAAGAAAAATAAATTTAAAATAAATATTAAACATTATTTCTTAACTGGGTCACTGTATTATGAATAATTTTTCACAAACAATTAAAATCATTTTAGTGATGGTAAGTATATGTAATGTGCTACAGAGGATGTATGATTTAACTGTAATAAGGTTTTTATGAGGAGTTTTTACTCTGAAGACAGCTAAGAAAAACCTCAGAGCTTCCCAAAACCACCCTTCCCAAAGAAACCACAATGTTACAGAGCCCTTTCATCATCCAGTATGCAGTACTGTAGAACACAAAAATATACACTGTACTACTTTAAATTAATTCATATTTGCAGGAGACACAGTCTGTGCGAGTATGTGCAATTATGAAATGTAACATTTTTTTCCTCTTGACTTTTTTAGCTGCCTCACCCCTTTTATTTGAACACATACATATGGTGTGTGAGAGTGAGCAAGCTCTCTGTAAATGTTTGGAAGGAGCATCTGTCAGACAATAAAACTTGCAAGAAAACATGCTTCTCATTTAAAGTGTATTCACTAGAACTATTTCAGTGCTGGATTCAGTTCATTTGTATAGCTTGGAGGCATTAATAAGAGCAGAGAACTGTAAAGGCACCAGAAAACTTGAACTATTATTAAGAATCCAAGGTATTTTTAAAATCATTTCGTCTATTCGGCATCAGAGTGTTCTGATAGGAACCTCAATCAGTTCTCAGACAGGAAACATCTGAGAGTCCATCCAAAAAGACTGCAAACAAGAAGATGTCATGCCTTTTGTAAACCTGGAAAGTCTAAAGAGTACAATAATTGTTGGACCAAAGGGACCCTCTTCAGGCATAAATAGCAAGACTCCTACTGTCTTCTCTTGCAGACCAACTCAGCTGCCAGCAAAAGCAGGTGCTCTCCCCCTACCAGTGCTCCAGAGGAAATATTTAGTGAGTATTCACAGCTCTTTTTACAAATTAATATATTATTAGAGTTTTAGTTGTATTTGTATAGTTTTCTCAAAGGACAAAACCATGTAAAAATAAGGTTTTTACGCTGCTATTTTAAACAATTGCTACAGTTCAACAGTCTGATGCAATTACCATGTTAATTTAAAAGCAAAATTTGCACAACCTATGACAGTAACTTTTAAAAAATACTGGTTTTTTAACAACTGTGTAGCTTAAACAATCTGAAGCAATTACAATGTATTTTTTAATGCACAACTTATGACAGCAAAGTAATTTATATAAATACGAAATGTATTTGACTTTAAATGTTATGCCATAAAACAGCCTTTGTAGAACACAAATTTAAAATAAATCGTGTCTTTTGGCAAAGTAACCTGCAATTTAATCTTTAAAAGAATAAATATACCACTAATCTTTTCCACAGAAACAGTTGCTACTCTAATTAATTCAAGATGTGACTGTAATAAGGTTTCAAAAGAAAATCAGAAACAGATTTTTCTCAGAGGTAGTACTATGGACAAGGTTAAGATATTTTTATTTTCAGTAGAAACACTTGTCCCAGGTAGAGTTACAAATTTGTAGTATATAGCATGGGAATATCAAATCTGAAAGCATTATAATAATGTTGTTAGAAGCATAACAATTTTTAGTGTTTCAGATATACACTTTCATTTTAGCTATAACTTACAGTATGTTCCATTTTATTAGGTAGCTGTTATTCAGTTTTGAGTTTAGAGTGACTAAACTGGCTAACTTTTTTTTTTTTTTTTCTTTTTGTGTGGAGGTTCCGGAATGGAAAACCTGATGTTTGCCTATTGCTCCTGTAAAGTGATCTGGACCTTACTTGTAACAGTACTAGGCTATGCCAGCAGCTTGCCCGTGGGTGATGATTCTATTTGCACAGCAGAGGAACTGGCGAAGTACAGCATAATCTTCACAGGGAAATGGAGTCAGACTGCTTTCCCTAAGCAGTACCCACTTTATAGGCCCCCAGCACAGTGGTCATCAATGCTAGGTAAGTGATGTACAGTTTTAAGAATAGATAAATCTCTTGAAGTCTGAGGCTTTTCTCTTCTTAGTAATCAATTTAAAGATAATTATTAAAAAAAGGAAAAAAAAAAAAATTAGCCAAAGTTCTTAAGAATGAAATGCAGAAATTGAAGTATCCACAATGCTTTCAAAAATCTACAACTGTTTTCAATTGACTTCTGTTTTCAATTGGCTGCAGCTGAAATAAGCAGTGATAAGCCAAATGTTTTACTGTTCACTCATTTTTATACATATTTTTTTTAACCTCAGAAATAAAACAGAGAAATTGAAGAAATAGAGGCAATTTAAACCAGACTTTTATGTCATGCCATGTATTCACTCAAATAGGTGTTACTCATAGTTCTGACTACAGCATGTGGAAAAAAAATGAATATGCCAGCAATGGTGTACGTGATTTTGCTGAAAAGGGTGAAGCATGGGTATTAATGAAAGAAATAGAAGAAGCTGGAGAGAAAATTCAGAGTGTGCATGGAATCTTCTCTGCTCCTGCCATTTCCAGTGGTACAGGACAAACCTCCACTGAATTAGAAGTGCATTCAAGACATCCCTTAGTAAGTAAATGTACACATTAATTTTGAAAGTTTATTTTATGTCACTAGCACCCCAAATTAAATATTTGAGTTCATACTTGCAGGAACAATGTCATGCAAAGAGTTACTAAAAATGATGTCACATTGAAGGGAGCACTGCACAGATTCTATAAAGTAGAATAGCATAAAGACATTTCTTTCCAAAATTTTAAGTTAAAATTACCATAAGTGTGAGTGGAGCATTTCATAATAAGTGATGCAATCCTGATGGATCACTTTGTTTCATTAGGTTTCATTTGTTGTACGAATTGTTCCAAGCCCTGACTGGTTTGTGGGTATTGACAGCCTAAATCTCTGTGAAGGAGACCACTGGATGGAAGAAGCATCAGTAGATCTATTTCCATATGATGCTGGAACTGATAGTGGTTTCACGTTTTCCTCTCCAAACTTTGCCACAATTCCACAGGACACAGTTACTGAGGTAGGTGTATATACACAGTTCAGCACTTCATACCTATGTGTTTTGAGTCCTACCTTTGAAAGAAAACTGTCCTATGACTACACCATAGACTCTTGTGAGACTGATTTCAGTGTTTGTCAGTGCTGATGCTTGCAATATAAGGATTTACTACATATCTGATAACCCTATTGCTTTTTAAAATTTTCTCTACCTTACAAAAGTATTAGGTAAGTGCATGAAAATTAGGTAAGTTCATGAAAATTTGGCTCTACATTTAGGTGTTTTCTGTACAAGGTGACTATTTTTAGATGGTTTTAAACAGATCGTAAAACACCAGGAAAATAAAAATATTGACAGTCCTGGCATTACTAAATGTGTACCTAAACAGGAAAACTCTTAGTAGTGATTAGTGATGTGGGGAGGAGTTTTCACTTAAAAGCATTGTTGAAACCTGAAACTGTTACATTTGAGAGAAAGGAGCTAAGGGAAAGCAGAGAACTACTGCAGTGACCCAGTATTCAATCTTTTTTGCTCACTTCATATTCTACATGCCTCAAACTTGGCTTTTGTCATTTATGGGTAGTGGGGAACAGATGATTTTGATTCAAATGTTTTGAATACTATAAGCATGCAGTTAATCCTTTCTTTAAGGTCAGGTTTTCTAGAGCCAAGTGCTGTGCTAATGAGTAATGAGAAAAGGAACAGAGAAGCTGGAAAACGATACATTTGGCCTCCTATATTCATATGACAGCTGCTATATCATACCTAATATAATTATTTAATGCTCTTGTATTCTTCCTTGTAAAAACACCCGCATCTCCCCATCAAACCTTTCCATATATTACTGGTTTTTTCAGTACCTCCCACCAGAGTCCTCTGTTAAAGGCTGGCACAACTCATTGTGTCCAGTCTCAAAGAAAGGCTTAAAAATCCTGGCATTACCAGCAGGAGTTGTGTGCACTGAGGTTCACAGAAACTGCATATGCATTTTATTTGCAGAAAATTATTAATGTGATGTGTAAATATGGTTTTACAGTTATCTTCTTAGTAATATGATGTAGTTTCTTTAAGGTTCCCCTTTTTATTTCACAGATCACTTGTTCCTCTCCAAGTCACCCAGCAAATTCATTTTATTATCCCAAACTCAAAATTTTGCCACCTATTGCTCAAGTAACAATGGTGAAAATAAAGAAAAACCAGATGGGTCTTCCTCCACCTTATCTTAATCTTCCAGCTAAAAGCAATGAAATAATAGACTCTGTCTCAGGTAAGTGATTAGTACTTCATCAAGGACAATTATCCTATTTCTGTTCACTCAGAAAATATGTGGAAATCTGGCAGATGATGTGCATGAAATAGGTGATTAGGCAGAATATCTTCCTCTCTGCACAGGAACAGTTTTGAGACTCACACACTGGAAATAAAACAAGCCAGCTGAGAATCCCTGAAAGAATAAGGAAGAGATTGCATATTTGAGCTGTCATTCAAAGGTTTGAGTTATATTCACAGTAAGGGCTACTCAAGCCTTATTATCAGCACAGATCAGTGAATTTATGAGAAATAAACACCACCTGATAACAGTCAGAGTTCCCAAAATCTTTTCAACTTTGAAATAAATATTCATCCTAAGTTATTACATGATGGAGCAAAAGAACTGTTCTTGTTGTCTCTTCCTGGGTCAGAGGGCTTGATAGCTACGTGCAACAAGAACTGATACAATTCAACTGATTTAAACACATTTGCAATAGAAACATACATCCTGACAACCAAAATAATGTTCTCTCTCTTATTTTTTTCCTTAAAAATATTAGCTAATAATCTTGTTTAGGTAGGAATACATGCAAACTACTTAAACAGGTCAGTCTTAAGGGTAATTTTCAAATCTTCAAATTAACAAATACATAATGAATGTAATATTTGCTCTAAAGGAAAGACAGCTTTTGAACAGTGTCCACTGAGGTTTTACCTTTTTACACAAAGTGTAAGAGGAAGGTTAGATAATTAGGATGATGACATCCTAAATACTACTTGAAAGACAGCAGTAGTCTAAATCCCCAGTGTATTTCTAGAAGAGCTGCTATGTTCCTAGAGCTTCTCCAGTATGTCTAAAGATTGGACACCTTTAGCTCTGTGCTGAAGTCACCTCACAATCACTTAAATAAAGCTCATTCAATACACAGATAATAATGCATGATTTATACTTTAATAAATGTATTTATAATTTTATAGTGTTTTAATGTATTTCTATTAGTAAACAAGACATATTCAAAGTGAGTGCTATGTATCTAATTTTCAGTCATATTCCTTTTTGACAACATTTGAAAGGAACATTTGGCCCTCCTCAGGATATACATTTAAAGGATGGTATTTGAAAAGTTATTTTTAACCATATATCTACACTTTATTGTATATTAACCAGCAAATCAGTGTATTTAAAAACACATTCCAGAATCAAAAGGACAGATTTAATTACTAGAGATCAAACTAAATCCCTTATTCACATATTTCTAGAGGGAATGAGGGATCACAACAGAAGTGGTGAGTTCCACCGCAATACCAGAGGTCACACATGTAGTATGGCATTTAAAGCTGGATTTGTGCACACCAAACTGTTTATCCACAAGTGCTGTTATACCCAGTTTTGATGCAATTTCCTATGATGAGCAATATTTTTATTGAGCCAATGAAGGAATAGTCACCTATATTTTTATAAGAGCTATTTTCAGTGGAAGCATACATTATGAAAAGTACTTTAGAGTTCTTGACTTCTCTGCTTGCTGTAAATTAAAACTATATAGAACTCTTTTAGTATTAAAACCCTTTTAGCAAGAAAAAGCTTCTAGTGACAGAATATCTTTATTGGCAAAGGGCACTGTAGTGTACATGCCAAACAATAGTAAGTAAGATGATTTAATGATAAAAAAATGAGCGTATTTCTGAAGGAAATTGGAACAAAAGTTAAAAGGAATTCAATATAAACAACTACAGGAACAATGTTTATCTGCAAATAAATATAAATATATGCAAACAAACACAATAAAAGCTTTAAACCCAATACTTTTAGTAAGCCATGAAAAGCTAAATGACTTATAAAATTGACAGAAATATTTTTTAATGCAATCTTTGAATGCAATTATTTTAGGCATGGTTTTCTTTGATTGGAATTCTATATTTTAAATTTTATAGATAATATGCAGCACTACTGATATAATATCTCAGACAGTCCCTAGACTGCAGTAACAATAATAATAATAATAATAATACCATTGTTGATGAGTTTAGGAGCTGAAAATAGACATTTTTATTTATGAGACAAAACATGGGTTTTATTAGTATCACATATATTTTTGTATGACAGGACACTATTTGATCATAATTCCTTAATGTTTTGACAATTGTGTATTTGCAATGAGCCTGAATTTTTGTGAAGTTATCTTATAATTGTGTATATTGCAGAAACACCGTTGGACTGTGAGGTTTCACCATGGTCTTCCTGGGGTCTTTGTAGAGGTGTTTGCAGGAAGACAGGGACCAAGATCAGAACCCGTTTTATACTTCTTCAGCCTGCCAATAATGGAATGCCGTGTCCAAATCTGGATGAAGAAACAGGATGTGAACCAGAGAATTGTGTCTGAGATTAAAAAAAAGATAATCATTTAGATAATTTAAAAGTAGGATATGTTTAACTAAATCTAAGCTACATGTCAGTCAGTGTTCCTTATAAATCGGGCATGCTGCACTATTTTGCTGACAAGGTATATGAGACTGTTTTTGAAAGCTGTTGTTTAGTATCAGGATTTTGGGGGGTTAAATTCCTAAGATTCAGTATGGCAACAGTACTTGATCATTTACAGACCAGAACACCCCAAATAAATCCTTGCTCTAAATATACTGTAAGTTCTTGGAGTACCCTCTAGTGGCAGAAAAGAAGACTTTTGGAAAGATTATACATATGTAAAAATCTTTCCATCACAAAATGCAAATCAATAATGTTCTTAAATACTGTAATTTGTTATCTGCAGCTATTTATACCTAGAAATTATTTTTTCTCTAAATTATGTTTTTGTAATTTATTGGCATTTTTGTCGTCTTTCTAAACATGTTTAACAGGCAGTTATTCAGAAACTACTTACATAAAGCAGAGTTACCAGATGTTTGCAGTGTGGTTAAAACAACAGTATAACTGTGGAAATTTATGAACACATGAAAATGTCTTTTTCTTTTTTTCTTAAAAGTGAGAAGAATGTCTATCATGAGGACACTCGGCCAACAAAATTACTAGAAAAACTAGCAGAAGCATGGATACTAGTAGAAAACTTTGGAAATGAATTAAAAATGTTAGCTGAGATTTAAAAACTGACTGATTTTTGGTGTGTGTCCCTCATGAAAAAACTATCTCAAAGTTAACACTGTTGACCATAACATAATTATATCATTGTCTTTCCATATGCAGTAAATGTCTCTATGTTTCTTTAAATTTGTTCATTGCTATTTGTGTCATCCTAAAGTTTTTACAGAGAAACCTTAATATTATCTGAAACTGAGGTATACACAGACATAACAAAACACAGTATGTCAGAAACACTTCCTGACTGCAAGTTTTAATGCTCAAATAACCATTATAAAACAAATGTAACATATGGTTTATAAAGAGTTGTGGCAACCAACTAGGAAAAGAATTTTGGAATAACATTGTTGAATGGTATATGTTTACAGTCAGCCCACAAAACTTTTACAGCACACTGCAAATTTACAAATATACAGCACAGATATTGAACAGGAGAGTTGATTTGAATAGGTTCTTTTTGGAATATGACAAACACCAGAAAAATTTCTTCTGTACTTAAAGGAGCACACTCCATTCTTGGTATGGTTGAAACATTTAAATAGATCTTGCAAAGACACAAAGAAATTTAAAACTTTTTCAGACTAGACTAAGTTGGTCCTGTAAATGCAGATAAATGCACAGTTGTTAAAACTAAGTATAGTATTTCTACCTCTTGCATTCTTCAGATTCCCTGTTCTTCAAAGTTGTTTGCTTACTCTTTTTTATTATAACTATTATTTTCAGGTTCTGTTGTTTGCATTCTATAATGGAAATAGTGTTATTACACTATCATTTTCATATTTTGTGTTTAATTTCTCCACCTTTTAATTTTTTTCTTTCTTCATTTTAGATTCATTTTTACTTATTCTATTTTCTGTTAAACTTAGATACTATATAGCTAAACAGGTATCACCATCTGAGAAAACATAACCTTATATTGAAGTATATATTTATATATTCTCTGAGGACAGGAACAACTTTCAAATTGATTGATCAGTTAGTGATAAACTAAATTTAATAAAGGTCTTGGACAGAAATCAGATGCAAGTCTAAATTATGACTTAGGGAAAACAAACCCACAAGGTATCCTACCACAGAGTTTTGCTTATTCACATGTCCAGAAAAACTAAAAGGCTAGGTCCAATAGAAGAGTTTCTGTGTCTGTAATCATATACATGACCTGAATTTAGGATCTCAGAAGTTTATGATTTGATAGTGGAGCAGCCCCCATGATTACTCAAGCTCCTGAAGTCAAAAATTTCCCAAAGGACACTGAAGGAGAAGGAATGAGAGAAGAACATGGAGTAGAGAGGTAACTGAATATGTGGAAGGCCAACACACTTCAGGAAACCCCAGTCAGTGATAAATAATTTTTCTATTTTAGAGAGTTTACATGCATGAATATTCACTCTGGGTTCTTCCAAGCAGAAGTTTCCCATCCAGTCAGTTATCTGGATATGTTTATTTTCTGTTGTCGGTGACTTCAGGAGACCCTGGTAAATATGTCATTCTCTAAGGATGCCCTTATGTCTGTGTAATGTTTGGCTGCAAGTATAGTTCCAGGAATTCACTTTGCAGACACCAGGGATGGAGACATTTCTTGGCAATACTGTGGATACAGTGACTTCAAGTGAAGCACATGGGTGGATACACATTTCTTGTAACATATCTTTATTAAACTGATTAGTGAGGAACATGGTCCCTGAGTGGACATCACTAGGCCTTTATAACTTTTATAACAGTCTTGGATTTGTCTTAAAAATTTTGCAACAGTAAAGAAACACAGTGAAGCTCTTGCTTCCTTTTCCCTTACATCCAGTGTTACAGATGGCTGGCAGACAAGACACTGTGGTCCTATATACGTGAGTTTTAGGGAAGGAAATAGGTAAATTAATTTCTGGGTGAAACTAATCTCAGAAAACACTTTCGGAGGAAACTTGAAATTAATTTGTAAAGAAATTTTTTTTTAGTCAAGATTGTTTTGTAGTAAGAATCAGCTTTGGTGCCTTGGCAGATATTGTAGAATGGAAGACATGGTTAAAGGTAGCTGCAAAAAAGTCAGCACAGGCTTGAACTGTGGTGCTACAAAAACTTCATGTACAACAAATTCAGTTCCTGTTTTGGAACAGTGTACCTCATTACTGAGAACAACTTGTCCAGTACCTCAAGGAATTTTAGGGCAATTACCTCTGAACATATGAAAGCTTTTTATTGTCTTTTGGTAAGCAGGAATGACAGTTGAAGCTGTACATATATTTCTGATTTTCTGTGGGCTGTGGCTTCTCTGCAGACATCCAATACAGCACCTTGGTGGTTGCTGACTATGAAAAAACCAGGGTACTTTTGTATACAAGGCAGGATACAGGAAGGACTTAGGTGATCTATGAGTTAACTGAAAAGCTCTCCCTGGTACAACAGTGCCAATGTTGTCTGTGTGAGCCTTAGGTGGAATAAAGGAGAGGGCAGACACTTCGTTCTACTAAATTCTCCAATACAATTGAGATTAATGCTTGGGGTGTGTGCATGAAACAAACTAAATACTGTTTGAGGCCCTGATCCATTTTACTAAGTAAATATTCCTTTCCACAGCTGTATCAGAGGGACAACTCTATACTGTGCAAGTGTACTGTATAAGTGGGCCAACTTTAACAGACCAAATCTCATCCACCAAGCCTGCTATGAAATGTTGCAGGCAATTGTCAAGATGGCACAGGGTCTCCTGTTAAAGATAATTTTTGGAAGGGGAAGTGTTGGATTAATACAAAAATAGTTCTGATGCCCTAGCCTAACTAAGGTACGCATGGTTACAGAAACTCAGGTGTGTGAAAGCATGTGACAGCTTTCTGAGCACTGAATGAACACTGTACCCAGCAGGTCATAACTGGAGTTTGACCAATGATATGAGAGGACCTGATGGTAATGAAGTAAAAAAAGTCCATTTCATTATATTCCCAGTTCCAGGTAATTGAAGTACATTGGGAATATCTGATCTGTCATGAATGATCCAACATAATGAAGTGACTCAGACTATCCGCTGACAATATTCAACATGCTCAGAAAATAAATATGAGACTTGATACAGAAATACTGGTTAGTCGAATCCTGTTTAATGGGATGTAGCACACAGAAGTTGTGTCCATGATAATTCACAGGTACTGTGAAAGCCTGAGACATTTTCTGTCACGCTCTCAATGCTGCATCACAACCTTACCAGTTGGAGGCTGATATATTTCTTTGTGTGAAGTCCAGTAGCCCCAGCATGTCAGCATTTGTTAGCCAAAAGTACACAAGTGCTGTGTCTGTCCCAACTGGTCTGGGCAGAGTGCATCTTGCGTCCTACTATTGGAACACTGAATTCTGGAAACCTCTATTAATCAGCAAAAAACTAAAAGGATGATTGCTTAGGTAGATCAAAGTCTGCAGACAATCCTATACTTCTTGCACATACAGTACAGCAAGAGAATTTATGCAGGTGCATGTCAGTCAAGATCTCCCTGTGGCAGAGTCCAATTATATTATGAGATTCTGTATAAGCTAAAATTATTTCTGATGGCTAAATGCTAAAGTAGTAATGAAGTCCTAATATCACTCTTGAGGCTGCTAAGGATTCAGTGGCCATGAGATGCAATTTATCACTCTTACATTAACCATATGGGGTCAAAGAATAAGCAGTAATTTTTAAGGAATAAAGTCTCCTCATCTGACAATCTAAGTATAGAGATCTTGTATTTTACTGGAGGTGGACTAATGCTTGTACAAGAACTTGTGTGACGATTCTTTATGTTGTGAAATGGACTGAACTGATGATGGCTGTAAGCCTGTGCCAGGGTTAGACAAAGACTTTTATTTTTATTGAGACAGCTGCATAGCTAGCAGGCGCAGTGAAAAGCAATAAACACGAATCACTCCTCCTTTTGTAGATGTGAAATCATCCAGTAAGAGTTACCATCCTGAAATCTTAGGTATTTAGGGTATGGACATTGAAGATGAGTTGCTGTTCATCCTTCTTCCTTGACACTAGAAAAACAATGTTCTTGTGTTGTGATGAAGCTATTCTACAGATACTAGCTCTAGCAGAATGTCTCCTGCCAAAGCAGATTCATAGAATGTCTGCTCAGAAATGGATAGGAAGACCAGTATAATTTTATTTACTAGTATAGATGTAACCAAATTACAGTAAAGGCAAATTGAACATTTTATGAAAGAAAAATTCAGAGGAGGTGCTGGACAATATGAGAAAGGGGCTAGTCATGATCCTTCAGTGCATGCATAGTACTGAGGATACAATTTATAGAATCATAAGTGTAGTTTGAGTTGGGGGCACCTTTAAAAGTCATCTAGTTCAAGCCTCCTATAGTGAGCAGGGACATATTTAACTAGATCATCTTGCTCAGAGCCCCATCCAGCCTGACCTGGGATGTTTCCAGGGATGGGGCATCTACTACCAATCTGGGCAACCTGGGCCAATGTCTCACTACCCTCACAGTAGCAAATTTCTTCCTTATATCTAGTCTAAATCTACTCTCTTTTAGTTTGAAACTATCACCCCTCTTCCTGTCACAACAGGCTCTTCTAAAAAGACTGTCCCCATCTTGTTTATGAAGCTAAGATTTGCCATCTATATAAAACCAAAATATAAAATAAAATCCACCTTCCACGTTTCAAAGCAAAATGATAAAATATTTTTTTTAAAATGCTGATAAAATGAAAGCAGGGAAATGGTGTTTTCCCTGTCCACAGCATTGTGTACAACATTTATAGTATGCGTGTGTGCAGTAGAGGTAGCTTATATCCCATACCCTAAAGTCCACCCTGGTGGAAAATAACCATATATCCTCTCACACTTAGGCCAACCTTTCAGACACTGTGATCTCAGTTTATGAAACTTGAATGGTAAATGAGTTCATCAGATAAAGGTTCCTAATATAAAAAAACTTACTCAGAAAGTGTTAATTTTGTGGGTGGTGTTGGTTTTGTTTTGTTTGGGGGGTTTTGTTTGTTTGGGTTTTTTTTATTTTTGTGTTTGTTTTTGATGGTTTGTTTGTTTGTTTTTCTTATTATTTTCATACTCGCTAGTGTTTCAGATTA
>JANIJG010020969.1:26806-49280 GCA_024611175.1 Megaceryle torquata
TTGGGTTTTTTTTATTTTTGTGTTTGTTTTTGCTGGTTTGTTTGTTTGTTTTTATTATTATTTTCATACTCGCTAGTGTTTCAGATTCTTTTCTTGTTCAAGTTCTTTTGACTTTCTTCATATTTCTTTCAGCCTCTATACATAGTCCTGTGGGTTTAGTACAGGCATATACATATACGTTCAATGATTTAGGTTGTAAATGACAAGATTTCTTAAGAAAAGAGGAGTGAATCTCTAGATTGATCAGCCACAATAAATAGGAAATATAAGTTAATAAATTCATTTAAGTTGAACATTGAGCAGTTTATGGGAAGATATAGCCAACATGTTTCCTTACAGTAATCTAGGGAACTATCTCAAGTACTTGAGAGGTACTTTCCAGTTTTATGTTGTTCTGTGTATTAAATAAAATTTTAATCCAGATGCTGGGAAAGAAGAAAGATTTTACAAGTTATCTTTTTCATGTTATCTCATTCTGCAGAACATACTGTAGTTATTTATAAATGTGTAACCACCAGCTGCCTTTTCTCACGTTTTTTTCTCTTTCAAAAATACACTGATAAGCAGCAAACAAGGAGTGACCACAGGGCTTACACACATTTGTAAATAGTTATCTTCAAAAGCAGTACAACTGGGATACATAAACACCATGAAAAGCCAATTAATAGGATTTCTGATGAGCTTTTGGATTTCTTTTTCACTTGCTTTGTATTTTCACATTGGAGAAAGAGAAGAGAAATGTATAATCGAAGACGTTCCCAGTGACACATTAGTAATCGGTAGGTACCTGTCAATGTTTTGTGACGGTTTAACCTATGTAATAATAAAGAAAGCTTGTAATGTAACAGGAAAATCTGTGATTGATGTATATCACAAAAACATGGTGTTAAGAAAGAGGGCAAACTGAAAATAACTCCCTGCAACAGCAGCTAATCATAATGTCCTTACACACTGTGTGTATCCATCACACAAAGAAATGCAGGTTTCCAGCGTGTTTAACTCACTAGACAAAGAACGTCTCCTAATTCTATGGCAGCAGAACTGCTGCTTCTGCTCGTGCTCTAAACTTTCTGACTGATTTACTCATTCATATTAGAATTTCTGAAACACAGTTTTCCTCCTATGAATGGGAGAGTTACATTTTTGATTGATGCTGGTCTGCAAAGAAACAATTCAAGACACACTGAAGTTCCATTGCATCTGAGATATCACAAGCACATTAAATTCTTCTACAAGACTGTAAATGTAAGATTGAAAGGGGGTAATAAAAAGTAGTATATAATAATCTTTTTTCATGAATGTGATAAATATGAAAGACAATCCTAAAAATGTAATTTGAATACAGAACACTTACACTTTTGAAGGTCTCAGCATGCCTTTTGTATGCTAATCTCGCCAGAGCATTAGGAGTAATTAGAAAGTATTACTTGTTAATCAACCATTTTTGTTATTTTCTAGAACATTTTCTAGTGCAGTAAAAATTTATTGCATTTCACACTGTTATAAAGTGCCCTCAGAGCAATTTTAATCATAAGCACGTGAAATATATATTGTTTTATTGTTAATCATTTATCTTTATATTTTTGCTGAAAAAGCAGTAACGGTGTTTAATATTAAGCTGCGTTTTATTTAACAGAAGTTTATCTATGTCTTTATTCAGGGAATTACAAAGTTCAACGCTGGGATACACACAGACAAGAATTTCTTGAATCCGCTCCTGGTTTGGGAATGTTTGTGACTGTCACAACTCCTTCTTCTGATGTAAACATGCTTTATAAATGCTTCTGTAGGATTCATGAGTTCACTTTTGGCACAGGCAGGCAGCAATATCTAAAAATAATAGACACTTTGGGGGAAAAAGTAAATCTACAGTTTACAAGCTATTTTAGTATTTTGATGGTGAAAGGGTGCTCCTTGCAATTTCTAACAAAGTAAATGGAAATTACAATGTTTGACAATGATGTGTGTGGACAATTCTTGCATTACTACTAGATTTGGGAAACTGTCATTAAGAACAGCAAAGTGCCAACTGAGAAAACAGGTTAGATTTTAAATGAAAATTCATTAATGAAGTAAAATGGTACAGAATGTACTAGAACAGCAGAAAGGAAGGCTGATGATAAAATAAACTGCAAAATCAAGACTATCATGAGGCTGCCTATAGTTGTCATGCATAGCAACTGCCTGTGTTGCCATGAGGTCCTGAGCTGTTTGAGCAACAGGCAATTTATTTCTATGCCTAGACGACTTCTTAGCTTTCAGACTTTAAATGCTTTAGAGATCACTGGCTTTTGTGCATGGCAGAAATCTATAACATTTCAGTGTTTGCTGTGAACTAAAAAGGTTTATTTTTCTCTAAAACTATTCTGAAATTCAGATAAATTGAATGTTCTCCAGAGGTTAATTGGTTATGTTTTATATCCAGTTCATGGTCCTGTTTTGTGGTTGTTTTATTGATGTTTACAATGAACATACCCAACATATAAAATATCTAATTACAGGTACTATTGTCAAAACTGTATGGGCCACAAGGAACATTTTCATTTACATCCTATCTATCTGGGGAGCATATTATCTGTTTACAGTCTAATTCCACAAGATTTTTGGCATTTGCAGGAAGTAAACTGGTAGGTGTATTTCTTAAATATTATTTGTCCTAATAGTATTAATTGTTTACAAACTGTGGGGATTACAAACTAGATTAGAAGTTAGTCTAACATCTAGCAGGTAATTCAGCATTTCTTGGTGACTCAAGAAGACAGATATAGACATATGAAGAGATAAAAAGACTCTATTCTGATACTTAAGAAAACAGGTTAAAAAGTAAAGACTAATAAGAGGGTCCAACAGAGAGCTACAAAGATGAGGAAAGGCTGAGAGACCTGGGCCTGTTTAGCCTGGAGGAGACAGAGAGGGGAACTTATTAATGTTTAAAAATATCTGAAAGGTGGGAGTCAAGTAGAAGAGGCCAGTCTCTTTTCATAGAAGGTGGTGCCCTATGACAGGATGAGAGGTAATGGTCACAAACTGGTACACAGGAAGTTCCACCTCAACATGAGGAAAACATTCTTTACTTTGAGGGTGTCAGAGCCTGGAATGGACTGCCCAGGGAGGTTGTGGAGTATCCTTCTCTAGAGACTTTCAAAACCCACATGGATATGTTCCTGTGTGGCCTGCCTTGGGTGTTCCTGTGCTGTCAGGGGGGTTGGACTCAATGATCTCCAGAGGTCCCTTCCCACCTCTACCATTCTATGATTCTATGAACCAGATAGATATAAACATCATGTAAATTTGTAATGTGAGGTAGGCTATACTTCATCCTAGATGTAGGCTTTGGATACAGAAACAAGAAGAGTTAACAGTCCTAAAGTGGGAGTATTGCACTGGTATAAGTAGGTGTTCTTATGGACCAATGTATGGAAATGAGTGGAAATTTAATCATACACATTGCAAAAGCACTTAAGTTCTAATAATTAAAAAAATCTGTGGAGCACATCAACTAGAAAGGGTATGGAGGATAAAGCACTGGTTAATCACAGTTAACTACACACCCTGAATGTGATTCTGAGGATACATCAGGAATTTTTTGTACAATTAGAGCTGCATTAATATAATTTTACATGATGCATGAACAATGTACATCCCATTTAAATGAACAGGTCCATGGAAGGAGAACATAAACAGCACAAATATTAAATAGAGTGGTATGTTTAGCTTAGAAATACAGAAGTAAAAAAGGTAAATATCAGTCTTTATAAATATATTTTTGGGAATAAAGATCACATAAGGAAATTAGGTTTTTAGCTAAGTTAAAGATTTAAGTGGTCTTCTGTAAGAACCAGATGCAGTGGTGGTGATCAGAACTGTTTCAAAACAACGTTAAATGAATTAATGGACAAAGGCTACCACAAGTTTGTGAGATGGATTTCTGGATATTCCATTAGGTAACTGTAAAGGTGCTGAAAGAAGATGTGCTCTTCATTGGTGGATGGTGTCTGTCTAGACTGAACTTCTATCATGGCAATACCAAGCTCTAGAATTTCCACAGATTATCCATTTGGCTAAAATTTGTTTATTTTCTCTTAGTTCATATCATCTTCTAGAAGAACTTTCTCCTATTAGTTTTAGTAAAAATTTTCATTAGTTTCAAATTAAGTTGCAAAGTATCGCAAGTTGCATTCTTCTCTTTTCTTTCTATGGGTTTCTATTGCTTGGCAGGTTGGGGGCATTTTTGCTGTAAATAATCCAATATTTTATAGGATACTGAGAGGTATTTCACACCAGATAAACCATGTGTGGAGAAAGTAAAAAAGATACCTTATGGACGGTTCTGCTTCAATATCTATGGTAAACAGCAAATAATGATTCAGATGGTCTCCTTCCAATCTACTAATCCTGTTAGTGAAGGAAATCTAGAAGTGCATCTATAAAAAGCTTCCTGCAGTACTACTGAAGAATGTAATTTATGACATATTAGGCTGGAATGTAAAATACAATGAGCAGTTCTAATAGTGCTCATTTTTAAAATCAGTTTGGTCAAAGAATATAAAATATTTCATGGTGTTTGAATCAATACTACCATAAAATAATTCCCTAGCAGTAACAAAGATTTAAAATGTGTATAATTAATTTAAAAATAAAGTGAGGGAACACTTTAAATATCCCACCTGATTCTAATTTTAGGAAGGATTTCTATAAGCAATAAAAACTATTTTCCTGTAATGAGCTTAAAGGGAAATTATCCATGGTTTCTGGGTTTTTTTTTTAATTTTGAAACCCAAGACACAGTAATGAGAATATTTTTTCTGTTCACAGCGTATCCATTTGGACATTAGAGTTGGAGAACATTTTTTTGATGAATCTGTCATTCAAGCCAAAGGCAAAGTAGATGAAGTTAACTTAAGACTAGAACATCTAATTGAAGAAATTCATCACATATCCAAGGAACAAAACTATGAAAGAGTATGTATGTTCCTGAATGATATTGTTATAAATATTGTACATGGTCTTACTGATTGATAAAGTGTTATGAGGTTTATTATTTAATTGCACTGTTTTTTCTAACTAATACATAAAAATCTACCGGTGTTTAATTGTTGCTGGTGGTGTTACCAGCTGTTGTTTCCATGCTGGTGTGTGTGCATAAACTTTTTGGAGTGGGTAAGGAAAATTGTTTATTTATATATATCCATGCACTAATAAATAAAGCCTTTCTTCAAACAAGTGTTCCCCTGTTGTCTATATGTTTGCAGGTAGTCATATTGTGTTTGAAATATACAGTTACTTAAAAAAAGAATATTTTTCATTTGACTTGCAATGTGGAAGTGACTGTAAACCTGAAAAATCTTAAACATACTAATGGAGCACATTTAGCACAATACATATTTTGTGAAGAAGTCTGTTTGACTTTCTGCTTCAGGATGCAGCACGTCTGCTTCTCAGTTTTGATTTGTAAAGATATCCATCCTATGGATAAGAACAAACATTAATTTTTATCAACATGAAAAAAGTGTTTGTTCTCTAGTATGAAGAAGAGGGATAGCTGTCTAGTTACATGGATAGCAGCATGAAGTATATCAGTGCCAAAAGGTAATAATTCTGCTTTTCCTTTTCACTTTAGGAACGTGAAGAAAAATTTCGGAAGACAAGTGAAGAAACCAACAGCAATATTTTGTGGTGGGCTATTGTACAAACATTGATCCTCATCTCTATTGGAATCTGGCAAATCAAATCTCTCAGAGATTTCTTTATATCTAAGAAGCTTGTTTAAGTCTTATAAAGTAAATGCACAGATTCAAAAATTGCACACCATGTAGGACCTAACGTACTAAGAAACCATGCATCTATGAGAAAATTGGTTGTATAAAACTTTCAACCTTCTCTCATCTTTTACTCTGATTCTTATTCTAACTGTGTTCTCTCCACCCACATCACAACCTCTGGCCTCTTACATTTTACTTCTTGAATCCTGTATTTTATCAGGTTTGTTCCCTCCCCAGATGTAAAGATAAATCTAGAAGGATTCAGTGACTAAGGCAGCATTTAAGTTCAACTCAGGATTGTTAATCTAAAATAGAAACCTAAAAAAGTTTCTTAAAACGTTAAATTTCTTTTTGGTATGTTTGGTATTCTCATTCGGTAAGACCACAAACAGTTCAGCCTGACAGACTGTCTGGGATTCAGATAGTAGGCAGAGATATAACTATATCCCCTGTGGTGCTCTGAATTTGGTGGGGGTGTCCTGAACTCAACTTACCTATGTGTAACACCTCGATTTTCCTCAAATATAATTGTGACCATATAATTTAAAAATACTAAATTTCTTAAGTGACAGTGGAGACCACCCTTAAGATTATGATCAGTCATTACCATGGAAGAGAGAGACCCAGAAAAACAACTTGGAGTTGTCCTTACTTTTTTACTTCCAGATAAGCCCTAAACATTAGGCTATAAAGTTGAGATCAGACTTCTCCCACAGTTTATGTAAATTACATTCTTTGTGAAGTATGCCAAAGTAATTTAAATCACAGGTTTCTTAGTAAACATTTCATTTGTGCCTACATATTTTATTTTAAGCCTTTCCTACACTAAATTCCCCACTATGTTTCTGTCATGGAGAATTATTTTTATCTTAATCAGAAAATGTAACGCAATTGACTAAAGAAGAGTTTTTGACTTAATTGTGTATTTCCATTTCCCAGAATCATAGAATCACAGAATCATAGAATGCTTTGGGTTGGAAGGGAACTCTAATGGTCACCTAGTCCAAGCCCCCTGCAGTGAGCAGGGACATCCCCAACTAGATCAGGTTGCTCAGAGCCCCATTAAGCCTGACCTTGAATGTGTCCAGGGATGGGACCTCTACCACCAATCTGGGCAACCTGTTCCAGTGTTCCACCACCCTCAATTTCACTAATTATTCATTAAAGAAATTTCACTTATTGCAGCTTGAATATATCTTTGTGCCTTAATTTAGCTGGTTTATGTGAAATTAGCAGAGTAGCTACAGTATCATGCAATTACAAGTCAAAATCTGTGGTTAAAAATTCAGATCATTAGCTTGACAAAGAAGCAGTAGTGTAAGAAGGAGTTGAAGGTAGTTAGAAGATTACCTGATTATGTCGTTATAACATGTAAAAACCTGCAACTCAGAAAAGATTCTAGAGAGCACTGTGATAGCAGAATAGTGTGGTTTGGCTTCCCACTTGTGTTTCCAGACCCTTCACTGTTCTAAAAGATAGTGAAAGCTGAAATGTCTGGAGACCAATTACTGTTTTAAACACACTGCTTGCTTTCCTTTTTCTATCTTCTCACCTTTCATTTTCACTAGCAAGGAAATTACATTGCCTTTAAATTCAATTATATTTACAGTATGGGAATGAAAATACAACTGTGAGTACATGAGAATCCATAAAGTTGACACAAAGTAGAGACAAAAACACAATGCTTCACAGACCAAATCAATCAAAATAAAATCTCATAAAGCTACTCAATGAGATGTGTCCTATATTTACAAATTCTGAGACTTTACAGTTGTCACTTGAAATGGCTAGCAAATATGTGTTATTAAATTCACTTCTATCTAGCACTCACAATGTGTCTTGCAATAGCATCTTTGGTGGTGGGAAAGGATAGATGTGTTTCAACCATATGGTATATGAAATGCAAGAAGAACGTTTAATAAAGGGTTGCTACAATGTTGTGCTTCAGACTTCAGCTGATATTTAGTGCAAGGCTTTGTCATGGTTTAACCGCAGCCAGAAACTAAGCACCATGCAGCCACTCGCTTGCTCCTCTCCCCTCCTAGAGGGATGGAAGGAGAATCAAAAAAAACAGAAGCAAAATTTGTGGCTTGTTGTTAGAGCAGTTTAATAACTGAACTAAAATATAATAATTAAAAAAATAAAAATAACAACAATAACAATTGTAATGAAAAGGAATATAACAAAAAGAAAGAGAAATAAAACCCAAGAAAAGACAAGGGAAGCACAGTGGAATTGTTCACCACCCACTGCCCCAAGCAGTGATCCACCCCTCTCAGCCAACTCCCCCCAGTTTATATACTGAGCACGATGTTCTATGGTGTGGAATATCCCTTGGGCTAGTTTGAGTCAGCTCTTCTGGCCACAATCCCTCCCAGCTAGTTGTGCACCTGCTTGCTGGCAGAGCACAGGAAACTGCAAAATCCTTAACTTACGGTAAGTGCTACTTAGCAACAAGTAAAACATCAGTGTGTTATCAACATTATTCTCACACTAAATCCAAACCACAGCCTTGTAGCAGCTACCAGGAAGAAAATTAACTCTATCCCAGCCAAAACCAGGACAGGCTTCTAACTACATCTCAATGACAAACTTAACTCATCTCACTGACAATACACTTAAGCTTTTAAATCAAAAGGACAGGCACCATGTCAGAATTTATAGAGGAGCTGCTTAAATTCCCCTGTATTAATTAGGCCTATACAGAAACCAGCATTGAGACTTGGAGCCTTGACTATAGCTTGAGAATGCTTCATCTTTTATCTATAATAATAATAATAAAATATCTTTGCTTTGATGAAATGTTTTCAGTCTCCTTCAAGATTTTTAATTAATTCTCTAAAGCTGAATCATAGTTCTGTTGGGAAGCTCTTTAGGGGCAGGTTTTTTTATGAAGTTAAAAGCTGGAGGTTCCTTTTTTATAGTCTCTGGTTCTGTTGTACCCAGAGGTAGGAGCAAGTAGGTTTGTAAGGGAATTTTCCCCTAAAATTTTCAAGGGAAATTAGCAATCTCTGGGGCTTATTCAGTCTAAGAAATGAACATCGAAACATTGCTTTGCTGTTTTTTTCTCACCAAAAGGAGCAACATCAAGCCTGTGACAGTAAATTAATAACCTCCCCAGATCCCTACATTTAAACGAGTGAAAACCCACAACCATTGCTTACAGAGCTGCTGTTCTGAGAGGGAAATCTCTCAGAGATCCCGTGTGTGCACCTCTCCAGTTTGTCACTGAGAGGCCATTCAAAACCCCTTTTTGGGGTTGTGAGGGTCAAACTGCCGCCCTCACACCCCCCTCCGGCCGGCGGGGGGCGGGGCGCTGGACCTCCCATCCCTCGCCTCAGGGCCCGGCAGCGCCTCAGGCTGGGGCAAGACGTCGGAGCGGGACCTGTAGGCCTCACCCAGCGGTAGAAAAAAGGGTCAGCGACTGTCTGCTGGGCCCTCCCGCACCTCTGCCCCATGGCCGTCCCGGTCTTCTGCAACGTCTGCTTCTGTGAGCCCCGCAAGCCCACCCCACAGTTCAGCCTCACAAGCTGTGGCCACGTCGTCTGTGAGATCTGCCTTCAGAAAGGTAATGGCTGCTTCAGGCAGGGGCAGCTCGGGCTGCTGCTTCAGCTGGTCAGGCAGCGTTGGAGTGCACACATCTACTTTAACCACTACCACTTCTGGCTCACTGTGGAAAAAAGAAAGGCCTGAGCATTCCTTCTTGTTGATCGAATGTGATTGATAAACCTTTTCCATTCTTGCTATAGATTTTCTTTGAATAATGTCTGCCTCCAGATGAATCTGTCTGGAGCGATATGGTTTTGAGAGCAAACCTTAGACACAGAAAACTGGAGGCTTTATTAAAAGTTGAGTCTGGATGCTTATGATGCATGATTCATTGCATTGTAAGAAAAAAGTAAGATGGCATTCCTTTCTGCCTAGGTTTGGAAAGGACATGCTTTTTCATTAGTGAAAGAGGAATTTGCAGAACATAGGATTTGTTTAGGGCAGGTTTTGCTAATAGTCTTAAGACATTTTAAATCTCAGTATTGCCACTGAAGCACTAGAAAATTTTCAGTAGCATTAGGAGGATTGGAGGTGATGTTTTGAAGCTCTTTTGTGTTGCGTGTGACATTCCTGAGTCATATTCTGGGACTCCTGAGTTGTGCTTAGACTAAGATCTGTGGAAAAGATAGCAGAGTAAGGAAGTTGGGTTTGGTTTTGTTTTGTTTTGTTTTTTTAAACAAAATGTAGACAATCGAGTATCAAGATTTTCCCTTTTCTAGATGCCCTATTTCGTGGTGGGTTTTTTTTTGTTTGTTTTGGGGTTTTTTGTTTGGTTTTGTTGTTGTTGTTTTTGTGGTTTTTTTGTTTGTTTGTTTGTAATTTTTTGGGGGGGCTGTTTGTTTTTTGTAAGGGCACACAAAATAAACAATCAGTCTGCATTTCAGAATTAAAAACTTTTGACTAAAAATCTTCACAGGATTGCTGTTGAGGGGAAAGGATCATCAAATGCAGCCTCTAAATACAACTTGCAGGCTCCTAGAACCCGAACAAGAGCTCTCCTTTCTGCTCTTAATATTGTCTGTGAATAAAAAAAAAAGAGACTTTATATATCTTTTTTTTTTTTTTCCTGTGAATTCAATAATAATGATTATATCAGGTTTACAATCTAGTTACTTTTTATATATATGTTTATAAATGTTGATCCTTAGAATCCTTAGAAAGAATGCATATCATAAAATTACCAATTATAGATATTGTAGTAATATGCATTTACTAGAAATAGTTGCTAATATGCTTACACATAATCAAAGAGACATTTTGAAAAATGATAAAGTTTTAAAAAGTGTTTTATTTTTTCACTGGAAAAATGGACAAGGTAAAATTATTAATTCTTTGAAGTTAAGATTTCATATATTTTATTTTATTGAGGGATACAGACTGGGCCCCACTCTAAGGAGTCATATATCTGGTTGATTCTAACTCATTAGTGCACTTAAGCATACATTTAATTAAACCAGGCAAGTACTCCTATTTAAATCAACAGAACTAAAAGTCACCTGCATTCAGTGACACTAATGATATTCATAAAATAATTTACATGAATGCTTATTTGCAGGAGTAAGATCTGATGACATTCACACACATTTTCCCTGTGCAACTGTGTGTAGTGGTTATAGAATTGAATTCTTTATTCTTGTTTATTTGCATTTCTGGTGTAACCTTCAGATTCCTTCCACAACCTCTATACGAAGACTTAGACATCAAATTCTAGTAAAAATATATTCAGTATCTATCCATTTTGATGCGTATTTTAAATATGTCTTTACCTTACAGGCAAAAAAGATGAATGCTTGATCTGTAGAACTCCTTGTCGCACATTAGTCCTTTCAAAACAGGTAAATGAAGCTTCAGTATTGTCGCATTACATTAATTTGTAGTTTGTTTAACAGATAAATTATTTGCATTACAAAATACTTCCCTTTTGTTTGCCAACTGTGACATGAATATTTACAGATGATAGGTTGGTAGACTTAGGTACTTATGCACTATACAGCTTTTAGTTTTAGGGATTTCGTCAAATAGCCTATGGAGACTTTTTATGTTTTCAGACTCTGCTGGACTGTAAATCATGCCAACCTTTTCCAGAACCATGACTGGCTACTGTGTAATACCAATGGCTACTTTTAACATGTGGAAAAATGTTTATTGACTTTGGCATTTTTATATCTGAGACTGTGGACAGCAATGAATTATTTAATGAAATGGGCCGAGTCAAAAACCTGCATGGTGGCACAGCAGTGTTTTCAAGTGAATTGATTTTTTTTCCCCTGATATCTATTAAGCTTAACTATTTTCCTTATGGCCATGTGATAAAAAGATGATCTTAAATATTGCTGGGAATTCTTGTTATTCACTAAAGAATTAATAACTTTAATTCACTTTTTTGAGAAATCACTAGAAAGGTTTAACTTCTCCCAGGAACTTTCTTCCCCTCATCTGATTTCATAAATGGGTTGTGAAAATGTTAATATTTTTCTGTACTGATGCCTACCTAAGAGATAAACCTGCCTTACAATGATAGAGGAAAAACACTAAAAGCATTCAATACAGCTAACACATAAAGTCCTACAAGGCCATAAGGCAATCATGTATATGAAATAGAGGACATTTTGGGACTAACCTTGAAGAGGTGAACTTGAAGGAGGGCATGGTTTCTCTATTTGTCTTTAAAACTGAGCTGATGCTTATCTAAATACTGAGAACTCTACCTCTACATAATGTGTATAAAAAAGTAAAAATCTGTTATGCTATATTTCATATTTGTAAACACAGAATCTTGCAGAACTGAAACAGAATAAACAATTGCTACCAAAAAAAAAATTGTGGCAAAACAATAAAAAGCAAACATATTCTTGTGTGCTGTATTCCTTTGTAATAAAAATAAAAATAATAATAATTTAAAAAGCACCCTTCATAAAACTTCTACTGGGGGTGTTTTAATAAGTTTTCAGTATCAGCCTACCCTGGCTGCAAGTTTTGTTGTGAATTTCAGTCACAGAATAATTTAGGTTATCAGGGGCCTCTGGAGGTCATCTCTTACAACACCTTGCTCAAAACAAAGATGGTTTTGAAGGTAGATCGGTCTTAAATTGCAGCATGTCAACAGAGCTTGATAATGACTTTAAAAATACTGAATTTTAATTACTGAATTAATTTAAAAATGCAACGCTTGGGATACTAACAAAAATATTAGGTGTTTCATTAGAACTTGCCGCTGCTCTGTAGGACTGGAAGGAAGCAAATTACCATATTCTTTGAAAAAGACATTCATGATGATTACTTAGCCTTGATTAAGAGCAGATAAAATGATTGGAATGATAATTAAAGATGCATATAAAAAAGTCATGCCTCTATAATTGAGGAACCTGAATGGAAATATACCTGGTAACCTTTATGAGCTTGATGCTGTGGAAGAATTCCCAATGAGTAGGAGGTCCTCTAAATGTGTTAAAACTCCTCATTAAATTGTATATTGGGGCAATCAACATCCACATATTAAATATTCTCATCTTTACAGTAATGCATGCTTGTCACCTTTATATCTTCCTTCTATGTTTCACGATCCCCATTTGATTTTTCCCAGAGGATGGTTAAGTGTTATGATAAATCAGAATCTCGCTGTTCATTATTTCAGAATTTCATTTTAACATCTGCTACTCCTCCATGCAACAGATTAAATATAAACAGTGTCCTACAAACCTTTACTTTAAAGTTTTTATATCAACAATGAAGCTGGTTGGGTTTTATTTTTTCAGGTGTGATACATACTTAAACTGAAGTCATTGCTTTGTTAGGACCCTAAACAGGTTTCTAGAGCTTGCCTCCTATGAATACATTTTAAAGATGCCAAATATATTTTTATGAATACATCATTTTTTCTAGATTTAATTTTATTGTCTTGTTTGTACTTTCTTTCCTTAGATAGCATAGATAGGTTAGACTGTGCTATCTGTCTGCTTTCCTCTTTCTCAATCTGCCAGTCCACCCTATGGAAATTTTTGAATGCTTTGGCTGATGTCAACCAAATTCGAAAGAACAGGGGAAGTCTCAAATACAATTATTTTCCTCCTGTGAGTTCAATAAAAAGTAGTAGCTAGGGAAAGCAAGTAGAAGCAGTTTAGTTCCCCTGGTGAGAGAAACATGAGCACAGCTCATCAATAACTAGAAGGGCATTTGACAGCCACATGCACAGTTCAATGGTAACCTAACAGTGCATGCCATCTTTGCTCAGATGAATTGTTATACAGGACATTGAAGTGGCTGATGTCAGAATGTGGGGAACAACAAACATAAATCTGTTGCCAATCCAGGCTATTAATTTAGCCACTCACATAATTATTTTTCACATATTTGAGACTCAATCTCCTCTTATCATTAAAAATGTGTAATATAGGCACAAATTGAAAATTGGTTTGGCAAATACATCTGCTATTCAGTCTTGGATATTCAACTTCATGCTAGTGTTACACAATTTTTGGAGTAGGTAAACATGTCTGTCTATATGTTTATGCTTTTCCAAATGGAAAGCCTAATTCTTTTTGATTTCAATGCAATATTTTTAATTAAGTGATAACATCAATTTTCTTTGTAGCTTAGAACACTGTTGCTGCATTCACAGGTGGACAACTTTTTATTTTTCTATAATTCATCTTCCTTTAATTTTTCAATTTTTAAAATTTTTTGAGATAACTTTAGTACTTGGATTCATTTACATTTTGCCTGCAACAGTTTCAGTTCTCTTTGACTGGATTTTGTAAAGTGATAACGTCTATGAAGCATGCCTTTTTTCCCTGGGACAATTTTCTTTTATCAACTAAGTATTTTAGGATTGTTTCTGTTTTTTCTAATTCAAGTTTTGTCTAGTTGTAAACCTACCTTCTATTACACAAACACAATATATTATTATATAAGGGAACCTTCCAGTTTACTGTTTACAAGTAGATGTTTTGGGCCAAATTCCTCAATTTTCAAGCTGTTTACAGTAGAAGATTAATGAAATGTGATCACTGTTAGTTCTTAGTAATGTAAAACTATTTTAACAGTACTATAACTAGTTTAACTATTTTGGAGTGGTCTTTTGTTTGTTTTTCTTATGAATAAATTAGGAACACATGTATTTAGAATTAAAGTTAACAGTTAACTAAGTTTTCTACATTGCTTTGAAGATTTGGTTAGATGTCTAAATGTCACTGTCATTCTGATATGGACTTTAGATTTTGTGGCATTTCTTTCTCACCATAAATAATAACACTTGAATGTCCTCTGGAAATAGTTTTAGTTACAATAACTGTATGTGTGTGTAAAACATTTAAACAAAAGTACAAAGCCTTCCAGGTGGTTAACAAGGGCATTAAATAAAACTGGTCGTGCTTTCAATTTCTGTGTCATCCTACTCTTGATTTGTATATTTTTTATTTATATATATCAGCCAATTTAAGGAGCACTTCATAAAATGCTTTATTTAATATAACTTGCAAATAAAAGTGCTAACCTTGGTATACTTTCTTTTCTTGGTAGACAAATCCCGATATTCAGTCCCTGTTCATGGGAATAGATACGTTATGCAAGAAATATTCAAAAGAAATAACACAGGTGAATCTGCCTTAAAAGTTTTAAACTCTATAACATAATCATAATTTTTTAAATAAAATCTGGTTTTTATATATATATAGGAAATATATATCAGTGAATGTTTGTATAAAATGGATGTATAGCCATTACTGTCTTTACTTCTCCAGTTTTAAATTCTTAAGAAAGCATAAATTATTCATCATGGTCACTGCTTATGTTTTCAAATTCTCTCTGAGGACCACTACTCTGGTTATTTTAATGGTGTAAATTCACTTTCAATGCCATGCAGTGAAAAATTAGATCGACCAACTGTAAACATGCTCAGATAGTGTGCCCTAATTATAGCAATAAAAAGTTACCCAGAAAACCTGAGCTGGCTGAAGTCCTGAGCTGAATGCACAGTTTCTCTCCCCGTCTCCAACTCTGCTTTTTTCAGACAGATACAATAAATGATTCCAAGGAAAAAATTCCTGCCTTCTGTAAACTCCAGGCAGGATACCTTCCATCACACTAAATTTTGACTCCAGAACTTTAGTAGCTGTCTGGATTAAATGAATACATACAAACTCCCATTACCTCCTCATTTCCTGGCTCTCTTCAGTTTGTCTTTGGGAATTGTCCTTGTCCTTCTTACCGAGCATTTCAGTGGCTGTTTCAACTGCTCTAGGTTGAACTGTAGTAGTACATTCTCTCTGTAGCCACCTGCAAGCTTCACTGTATATTCTCATCTCCCTTGGGCTGGTACTTGTTTGAGCCTGTGGTGAGCTTCTTTACAGCAGAAAAGTAACAGGGAATATCACGTACTTTCTTCAGTGGTGATTATTGATTCACATTTGCTCTACTTAAAGTTCTTGCTTCATAAAGTTCTCCAGAGTTGGGCATGGTTCCTCTCCTTAGCACATCTCCTCTTAAGAAACGTATGTGACACAAGGTGAAGAAGCAGCTTTCCTCTGTCCTCCATACACACTTTTTTAACAGCACATACGACCATTGGTAGTTACTCTGTAAAGTGAACCAATACAGATGGCTATAGCACCATCACACATGAACACAAACTTTCCTTCCTGTGCTCAAGGAAGGAAAAAGAGGACATGATCTCAAAAGACTTGGGGGGAATTTCTTTACTCTGAGATAACATATGGGAAACATACTGAGGTGTAATTTTGCTTAGGAAAGAATACGAGAGCAAGGCTGACATGTAGTGATATGTTTTCAGAACAGCCTCCTAGCTTTCAACAGTTTGTGGCACAGGGATTTTTCAAGGTGGAGTTGGTGTCTTTGCATTCAAAAGCTTTTGAGGGATATTTATCCCCATGTAATTGTCATATTGTCTTCTGAATATTTAACATCTATCGCATACTGTGGAAGGAAGGCATATATACATTGTGTGATGAAGATTTCCTTTCCCAAGTTTTATCCTGCTACTTGCTAGTTTCATTTGATACTCTTGAAGCCCAGTGTAGAGGAAAATGTAACCATTCCCATGCATTCTATCTGTGCCAATCATGAGTTTTAGTCTGCTAATGCATCCCTTCTTCAACTGTCTTTTTCAGCCATGAAGACTCATCTTCTATGTGGTCATTCTTTTACTGAAGCTCTTACACACCTCTGATTAATCTCAAATATTTCCAGTCCTACTACATCCTTTGGAGATGTTGAGCAGACTCAGGATATAGTAACATACATTTTTTAAAATGTGATAATGATATTCACTATTCTAATCCTTTTTAACCACTTCTAAGATCTAATTTGCTTTTTTGACTGGTACTGAGCACTGAATTGACATTTACACAGATTTCTCCTTTTTAGACCCAATACCTCACTTCTAACTGGTGGGACGCATCTCAGAGCCTTTACTTTCTGAGTGGCTGTTTCTTCCACCAGTTCTTCTGAAGACACTTCTGATACTTTGATGAGTATCCATTGGCAACCTCCCAGGCTGTTCTACCATGAATAAAAGTAACCATTTCAATTAGATACTCTCCTATGGGGTTATCTTCTTAAGAGTGTTTCCTTTAATTTCTCTCTAATGCTACACATTTTCTGGCAGTTTTCTTACAGACAAGAAGAAAGATGTATTAGTACTTTATTGCCTATTGTAATTTGTTCCTCAAGCTTTGTCTTGTCCAACTTATATGGTTCTACTTTTAATCTGCCATGGTTTATGGTCCTCATTTGGACACAAGAAGTGCTTACACACCACCAGACAGTGTGTCTAGCAATTATTTTTTAATTAACAGGATATTTTTACAAGGCAAGTTATAATTGCCGGTAAGACACATAAATTTTATGTTGCCATTAATTTTATGTGTTTGCTTAGCACTAATGAATAAGAAACACCATAGCTAACTGGCTTTCCCATGTCTTTACCTTGTGTTAAAATATAAACTCAGTGAAATAAATCTATCGACTCTAGGGTTGGTAATACTGGATGAAATTAACTTTATAAGACTTCCTCTATCAGTGATAATAGCTTAGAATGCTTTGTTGAAGAGTATTTAAAGCAGATATGTTAAATCCTTATTAAAATACAGAAAAATTTGAATACTGTGAAGTAGTTCACTGCTTTTTTGCTGAGGTTGCATAAATGTAATTAGGTGAAGCTTGATATAACTATTTCTTTTCAGATTTCAGAATTTCAAGAAAAACATCGTAAACATTTATTAGCATACCACAGACAAAAGGTAACTCTAATTGTGATTTTCTTACTTCTCTTGCTTATGTTTGCCTTGTTACTGTGGTTTATTTTTAGAAAATATGCTCACATTTTATTGGAAGACTTAGTCTTAAACATACTACGTACAGCTATGGCTGGCACTGGTGAGGCTGTTTTGGTGGAGAAATGGTTTGACAGTGAGGTTGAGGTGATCAAGAAAAAGAAGAGTTTCCCTGCATAATGATAAACCCATCTCCTTCCTGTGAGTTTCAGATAACAGTGTTCCCTCCTTCAGGGTTACTGGGAGGAAGTCTGAAGGAGCTGGGGAAGTCTAGGTCACAGCTGGCAGAGGCATGCAGGGTGAGAGAGCAGGAATAGCCCACTAGGATCTTGGCTTTTGAGAATGGTGGAGTACTGCATAAGACCATTCACAGCTGTGTTTTTGTGCTTAGCTCTCATGCTTGTGATCCCCTTCCATGTTTCTAGTTTGTCAACCTTGTCCCTGTCAACCAACAGCTCTCATGACCTTCGTAAAAGCTGCTTTGTTGCTATTTCTGTGATTTGTACAGATACTGGGGTGCTGGTGATGGTGTGTGGTTTGGGCTCTTCCTGTCCATATTTCTTGCAAGTGTAGACCCTGTGTTGTGCTAGAACCCAAAGATACTGAAAACCAAGTAGATGCTCACCTTCTTTTAAGGCATTTGGGCCTTCAAAAGATCCAGTACTACAGAGTGACTGGGTAAAGTACTGATCACTTTCTTAATCAAACCTAGCTCTCATTAGGAAAAAGATAAAAAGAAGAATACAAACCTCCGTATCTTATGTAAATTAAATTTTGTCTTTAACGTTTTTGCAAAGTTTCACATCTGCAAAAAGAACATAATATCTCCCACAAACAATATGATTTTATAAAGGTATATCAGGTAATGTTGTTAAAGAAATCAGATAATATTGTGAGGAGAATCATGAAAAGTTAACAAGAAAATTCATAATTTGTCTTCAAATCAAAATAAAACTAGTGCAAAGTAATGAAGGACTAAGGTCACACAGTGGAAATGAAAGATAAAATACAGATACAGTATTGAGGCTATTGAGTAAATTTTACATCCTTCATAAAATATAATGTATAATCATGCACTGAAAGACTGTAAAAAATACACATACCAGGGAGCTGACCTAATGTTCTTGACCATAATGTTCTTCAATTTTGCAAGCTCATAACATTCTTTAATGGAGATATATTTGATTGTGTCTATAACATAATAGGAAATGCTCTTCACGTAAGCTTATTACAAACAGATACTGCAAAGAACTCAATAAGTTTTGAATCTGAAATGAGAAATATGAGAATGTGGCATTTGGTATTTTGTGCAGCTGTTGGTATCTTCCAGATAATTCCATATTAGATGCAACATAATGTTTAAACCACATATGGAAAAGAGGAAGAAAAATAAAACCAAACTGTTTTTAAGCAATTTTTTTAGTACTCATTTGTCCAATATTACCAGCACACTTAACAAAAAGTAATCAAACTAAGTCTGTAACTGCCAAAAAAGAAGCGACTCTTTTTCAGACTGACTGTTTAATGGATCTATACAACAGCTATAGTCTTGCCACAATAAATCTGGAAAAGCAATGATATCTAAGATTAAAACCAGGAAAAAACAGCCTTTCAACACTTTAGAATACTAGTTGTATGAAAATGAAGTTGTATTATCACATAAATAGATTTGTTTAAATCTATGATTATCTCACAGACATTAAAGTTGGAAGAATCTCTCAAGAAAGTAACAGAACAACTGCATCATATACAATGGTAAGAGGTTTAATGTAGCAAAAGTAAATAAGAAATGGTCTTTGTAATAAGACAACAGCATGTTTAAATGATAAAACAATAAAGTTATGCTTTGTTTCCCTTACTCATATATTGTACTATATAATGAATGAAACAAAAGAAATGAATGAACAGTCATTTCTGTCACTGGGTCCACTTTCTTCACATTAATCAAGCCTGTGAGGAAGGAATCCTTTTATTTTGAAATTGTCAGGAGTTACTATAAAAATGAACTTTTAGCAAACTCTACCATATAGATTTTCTGTTTAAAAAATTTTATTTGCATTTGCATGAACATCTTTGTGATTTTTTTCCCATGGCCTGTTCCAACATCAGCCCAATTACCAGAGTTTTGTAACATGATTCTCACGTTCTCTATTTCTAATAAAATTCGACTTTTTTCACAAATGCATCAAAGTGGTAGCCAAGAAGTAGATCATTGCAATCCCTCTGCTCATTGACAGATACATCTTAATCTTTTCATCTTACTTATTTCCAGCTTAAATCCAAAGTTCTTATTGAGCCTTAAGTGCACTCTGTGCTATTAAAATTAATTTAATTAAATTTTATTTCAATTATTTGTTTGAAAATACCATGCTTTTAAATCATTATGTTTTTCTCCTCAATATTGATGTAACTTTCTATCTTCAAAACTTTCAGTCTTTGGATTTCATAAACCATGGGGTATCCATGCCTCATCAGGGAGTACATTAAACAGGATTAGTTGCAAGACTAAACTGAAAGGGACACTACTTATAACATTTCTGCATCCTTTTATGTTGTTGTTTCCCTTTTAACATTATTTACAGTATACTTACTGAATTGATCACTCTTACCTCTGTTTAAAGTCCATGTGGCTTATACAGCACTCTAAAGTGAATTCATACAGGAAACATGTACTCTCTTATTGCTGTTTAAACAAAAAAATCCACCTACCAGAACGTAAAAGAAAGCAAAAAAGATGTGAGTTTGAGCTACTGTGATCTCCCTATGGTGAAATTATTACATTTTTACTATAATATTTGTTTCTATGTCTTAATTTATCCTTCCTGTTTTCTAAGATTTCAAAAACTACTGGGAAAAAAATCTAAGACTTGGTTTGCTTTTCCCTTTTAGTGAATATCAGTATTAAGAGTACTTAGTTTATGGTTACAATGTGCTTCCTCCCTGTAGATCCATCTTCTTGAGAGAAGCCAGCAATTTAATTGCAAAAATCTGTTGATCTGTATTCCCTTTCTGTGCTCTTTCAGTATAGACTTTCTTTTGACTCTGATGTGCACATAATAGTGTATTATGCTGTCTTATGCTACTTTGTGTAATATAACTGAAAGAAAAACAGTATAAAGGAAACTATGTCTGTGGTGGGTTATTGTAGCTTATATATTTTTATCCACTACCTCCTTTTTCTTGTCTGCATCTCAAATGAATAGCTTCTTGGTTATACCAAATACAGCCTTATCACTGAATTTCAGATTTTTCAGAGTTCTACCAAGACAGTGTGACCTAGGGCTTCTCCTTGCATGCCTAGTGGACATACTGCTCCTATTTATGGTTCTTGGCAGAGGCATCAGTTTTGCGTAGCTGTTGGTGAATAGCATAAATATGCCAACATTTCTTTTGATAACTGGATTTTTTAATGTTTGGGAAATGTATCCCTTGAAATTAAGATTTTTGGCTAAACTGTAGTTATTAGTTGCATTTTAACATCTGTTGTTCCATAATGTACTTTGCCATAATGTTATCCTAAATTGATATTTTTTGGCTTGTAATGACTGATACAGATGTTATGATATGGGGAAGAAGGCAATATCTCATAGATTGTTATTTTCTTTCATGGCAAATAGTGTAATGTCAAAATGCTTTGACTTTATGCTTTATGGAGCAGTTAGACAAAAGAACTAACCAAACCAGATTTCAATTTATATCTCTTGTTTCTTCTGTTTCCCCTTTAGTACAAAACCTCCAGAAAAAACTACACAGCTACCATTTTCCAGTACAAGTAGAAATCCACTTTCCAGTAAGAAGTGTTGGTTTAAGATACTAACTATGGAATACATATTGCTTCATAAAGCTATGTTCCAATATTAAATTTATTATTGTCTTTAGTTTCTTCAAGAAAACAGAATGGTTATTCTTCATATGCTCTTCATCCTAGTCATCCTTCGACTTCTGAAATGTGGGTACAAATCTCTTCATTTTCAATGAAAATTTTAACAGTGACAACATACTGATATTTATAATTATAGACAGAGACATTTTTTTTGGGGGTAGTGAATTTAAAATAAGTCTATTTCCTGATTTTGTGGTTTGTTTCTGCAAACTGTGTAAGTATGAAAGAAGTAGGGAGGGTCTTCTCTAACCAAGTGTACATAATTACTACTCATAGAGATTGCCTTTGTAATTTTAAATAAATTGAACATGCAGCTTGCTCAAGCTAAAAGATTTCTATACCTGTTGTTATGATTATTTTTTTATAAAAAAATTAATTTCAGAATGCCCTTGTTATGGTGCTAAGTGACAAATATATAAATATGCATATTTATTCTGACTTAAATACAATAATAACAATGCTAATCATAAAATAACTTTCTCTATAAAAGTCTAAACCAAAGCTCAGAATAAATTAATGGATTTTTCTTGTGAGTTCTGAATATTCGTATGTGTTATGTATTATGTATTACTATTTTCCTTTATTAGTCAAATGTAACTTGAAAATGTCATATAATTTTAATCATTATAATGAAAGTGTTATTTTTATTCCAATATCATATTTATTTTGACATTTGTTGTAAGAATGGAGTCAATGGAGATTGATCCTGTACCTTCACCAATGAGGAAAGTAAGTGGGTTTTTTGTATATATGTTTATATATATGTATATATACACTTTTGTTTTCTCCTGCTCTGTTAATACTGAAAAAAAATAGGTTCACTTCCAATTCAAAACAATTCTTGTATACATGCTGTTTTCAGCTGCGCTTCATTCTCAGTAGCAGTCAGATGCTCCCCAAAAAAGAAATAAATCACAACATTGATTTCTGGAATTATTTTCTCCATATGCCATATACAGTCTTTTAAACTTCTGATGCTAAATTACATGGCA
>JANIJG010020970.1:12650-42501 GCA_024611175.1 Megaceryle torquata
GGGGGAGTATATTTTCCTATAAAAGCCCACAATCAAAAAAAAAAATCACAATCAATCAATTCTCTTTGTAATATACCTTTCAGCTTTCATACAAATGGTGATATATAAACATTTACTTCAGTAAAGATTTGCCTTGTGTGCAAATGACTACTACAATAAAACACTTAGAAAAACAGATCAGTGGTGTTTTCAATAAGAATGAAAAGATGTTTGATAAATAATTCATTTATACCTACTGTGCATAATAATCACTATTCTTAGGCTAGTATTTCTTGGAAAAAAACATCAACCAACAATTTGTCTGGAAATATGACGTGGTCCCTTTCACACTGGGAAAAATCTAAACATTCATAAATAAGGGATCTTGGCTTATTAAAAAAAAAAAACAACTCGGCTCCTTCAAAATCTTGGTTTTGTTGCAAGTTTTACTTTTTCCAAAGCAGCTACTGCAGATCCTACTTTTGCACGTACATGTATGTCAGGATAAGCCTTCTGCCTCTGCATCATAGCTGCAAACCTCAACTGTCCTTGTATGTAATCTTGACATTCAAAGAAGATGTCATGGTTGTTTGGGATGTGCTGAACTACAGGAGCTGAAAACAACAGAGGAGAAAGGCGGTGCTCTGGTATTTGCAGTGATTACAGCATAGAATTTTCTCTGAAGATCAAGAATCGTAACACCTGAAAGAAATATTTTTCTAGTCTGGAGGATGACTGTGTTCACTAGCATCACCTTGCATATCTGAGAAAGTATTGGAGCCAAACAGCAAGCTTATAGATATGAGTATGATAGACATATAAAACCAGCTAACGTGTCACGTAACCTGTCTGTCTCATGGAGTTTATGCACAGTATGTGTTGCAATAGCAGCTTACGGTAGATGGCTCTAATTAACTCATCCCAAAGGCCTTTATAATGAATAAAGGCCCCATTTCATTAAGAGCATATCAACCTCTGTGACAGATGTAATAAATTCCCTTATGCTCCATGTAAGGATTTCAAGAACAGGAGCATTGTAGGACAAAGCATGAAGAAAGTTCACCTTTAAGCTACATGAGGAAGTGCAGCCTCTCTAGCACATTCAGGAACCAGCAGAGAAATCACATTATCAAAGAGAGTACAGCCATTTGGATACGATCAAGTTAGAATGTATTACAACAGTGGCCTAATGTAAAAGCAGGATACAATAAAAAAGAAAGCCAGTGAAGAGGAAGAGGAATAGGAGAGACCCCTGTAAAGATCCGAGGGAAACAGAGATAATTCCCCAAGATCTTCTTACCAAAAGCTGGTCATTTCACAGTGTTACACTGTGCCAAGTGGATCTGCATTTCCAGAACCTGGGAAAGATTAGTGTGCTGCAATCAACTAATTACCATTTGAATAACAAATTCCAGGTTTCACCAACATCACCTCTACCTTTGCTGAGGAAAAAAGAAAACGTATGTACATGAAATCACTTCAGCTGTCATTTAAAAGGAGAGTGAAACATTTTATTGTAAGATACGGCCAACTAAGTGCAACTTTTTAAGCTGGATCCCAGCTGTATTTCAATTCTAACAGGAGGATATATGGCACTGAATAAACAATCTGATAATTTAGTCATATCACGCTGGCAGGTCTTGGCTAGTTTCCATATGATTCTCTCTCCTAAGCAGTTATCCCTATGATCCAAAAAGTAATTCAAATGCTGTTTACATTCTGAGTGGGTATCAGTCCTCAGTTAAATTCACTCACAAAGACCTAGAAAATGTCAGCAATAATTACCATTATATATACATATTTTATTATATATATTCCAGTGGTGCCCTGTGATAGGATGAGGGGCAGTGGACACAAACTGGAACCCAGGAAGTTCCACCTCAACGTAAGGAAAAAACTTCTTTCCTGCAAGGGTGACAGAGCCCGGCCCAGGCTGCTGTGGAGTCTCCTCCTCCGGAGACTTTCCAACCCCATCTGGCTCTGTTCCTGTGCGGCCTGCCCTGGGTGACCCTGCTCTGGCAGGGGGGTTGGACTCCACGATCTTCCAACCCCTGCCATTCTATGATTCTATATATTCTATCCTTTTCTATATGCTTTTAATAATCAATGTTTCTGAAACATATGCAACTTCATGAAGCCTTCGGCCTCTGTCACGATGATAAATTAACTCTTGAAAACGACTCATGGATCCAATTTCAGTGAACTGTAGTTAACTGAGATGACGTAAGCCTTTGACTGTCTGACATAATTGAATTAATAATTGTACACAATTTTCTAACTTTGTTTAGAATATATTTTGTACGAGAGGGCAACAACCTATTCAGTATATCAGAGGAGGCAATGATTAATTTGAACAGATTTTGGAGATCCCAGTCACTGCTAAGAACTGTATTGTTTTATGAACTAAGATTCATTCACATACCTCTTAAGTTTTAATTTATTGAAAATGCAGAGTAAGAAGAAATGTTTTGGAATGCTACTGTTCTTTCCATGGGCAAATTAGTGAAGTTGAGTAGTTGAAAGAGATAATAAACAGAATTGAAAAGACAGGAGGAGAGATAACTGTCTACATGCTTGCCACACAGGCCCGATGAACTGCAGCTACAAACACGACCAAGACCTTTGAAAAAATTGACTACACAAGGACAAAAACCTGTCAAACCTGCTGCGACAGAAGATGCGTGAGCTAGAAGTGACAAGCTGACTAAAAAGATGCTGAGAAGTGAAGAGGGTAAACTCACAAATATACAGGCAGCTTTGCCAAATTCAGAAGACGACTTTTTTACAGGTATACTAAAAGTGCATTTTGTAACTCAGGCTGCGTATTGGTCAGCTACTTCACACCAACGGGCAATTGACTTCTACAGGTTTTCACTCTATTCCATAACAAAAACCCCAACCAACTCTTATCCTTGTAATTGAAGCAATATTTTGCGGTTGTACTCTTTAACACTTCATTCTCTGCATTTTTGGTTGTCATTTTTTGAGCTAAAATTTTGACCTTGCTGTCTGCTTGTATATTTAGGACTGGTTTTGCACAACACAGATGACCGTGAGTGTTCCTTTCCCCAGGATTCCCAGCTATATTAGGATCCATTCTTTAGTTACGTGGTCATGGATTACTCGGATTCTATTCTATGCAACAACATAAAGAATCAAACAGAGAACTGACAGAAGCAACAGCACTGCAAGAAGTCCCTGGATCAGGAATAGCTTCCAGGTGAGCAGGAAAAGTTATTACAACATACAAGGGACAAAATGAACTGTGTTTGCACAACTGATTTTGTAAATTCTAATTAGACAATACTATAACTGTTCACTAAATTTCAAGATGTATTTACTAAGTAGATATGAAATAAACTGGATTTTTATTCTGAAATTTATTCTGCAAGGCTTTTATATAAAAGAAAACAAATGGTGAGTTTAAACAAATAGAAGTTAATTTTGAAGAATACAGAACTTCTGTCAGTATTTGTATTTCATCACCAAGAGCAGCAAATCCTAGCAATCCCATTAATGAACTGAGCAGAACTGAAAGAACTGGAGATGGACTGTGTGGCCATTCAAGTCTTTTGAACAGATCTTCTGAGATCAACCATATTCCTAGAGTCACCTGCACAGGATAACGTACCATGCTCTATCAGCACTCTCGGTTCAAGCGTGACTCGAGATCTTGTAAGCCAGTGGTCTTCCTCCAGGGTGTTCAAGTCCAACAGGTAGTCAGGCTTACACAGCTATCCATTTTGTAAGGACTACAAAGGCCTTTGGTCTTTGTTTCATTTCTGATGGGGTTTTCTTGGTGCTTTTTTTTTGTTGTTTTGCTGAGAATCATCACACACTGGGAGAGATCATCCAGAGAGGTTGTGGAAACTATATCCTTGGAGCTATACAAAGTTTGACCGAAATAAGTCTGAGCAACCCAGTCCAACTGGTCTTAACTTCAAGCAGGATCCTCTGGGGTCCCACTCAACCGTGATTATTCTATAATTCTGTTGTTCTCACAATATTAGTTAAATCTCGGTTTTCTTTCCACCAAATACTTGTTGCATCTGTGGCATTTACTTTGACACAAGAAAGGGTTAGCGTGCAGAGGTATAGATTATTTTTTCCCCAATTCTCAGGGGAAAAAAAATGGCAGTAGAGATTGAGAATCCAGACAAAGCTGCTACATTTCTAGCACTGTCAGGCACGTGGGAACAGTACCTCTGGATGAGATGTCAATGATACATGGATAGTTCTAACCATCTAAGTTCCAGTCTGTTGTATAATGTTTTGCTATTTGGCTACTATTCCTCTAACTGGGATGAGATCCAGTAACGTGTTCCTCTGTTCTGGAGATCTTTACGCTCAAGATATTTTTCTAATGCAGCAATTGTTCTCCAACAGCCTGAAAGCACAAAGGTCCTATTTAAAAATGATGTTCCTTTTCACCCTTGAGGTTCCCTCTGAAGCTTTGAAAAACAAAGCAAAGGAGATGGCACCACCCGGATAAGTGAAGAAATAACACACGACATTGTAAGACTTAATTTTAGGTAGAAAGGGAAGGAGAAAATGCCCTTACCCACCCTGCAGAAAATGCAGACTATCTTCCTATCCCCACAGAGAGCGGATAAAACTATCCGCGATAATAAATTTGCCTTTGCAGCAGGGAGATTTAAGAGGAGGTGTACCACCATCCTACACCCGCTGGTTTGCCTTATCACCTCCGGCACCTCATACAGACCACAAGCTAAGCAGACTTCTCAGTCCCTCCCTGCTCAGTTGGCAGAAGCTGTTTTAGCAATCGTTCCTCTCCTCCTGGTATATGTAGGAGAAATTGCGAGCAAAGAGCGAGCCTCTGCTGCACCCTGACGACTGTCGAGTCGTGTTGTTTCCCCCCCATCCGTACCACTCTCCTTGCTCAACGCTCTCCCACCACAGCCGCACTCCGGAGAGAGCAATGGAATACCAATCTGAAAGAATTCCTGTACACTGTAATAGCACTTCAAAGCAGCAGAAAGGAGGACTATAAAAGCCTTGTGGTGGAGAAGGGGTTTTTTGAGTAATTTCTATAGAGTTTTGTGTGGTTAAGATAAAAAGAGGGTAGTTTGTAAAGTATCAATAAAAGGATAAGAGAAGATGATAGCATTGCCTGACAAAAGCCAGTAAGATGTTTATGAGGCCAATTCTGATAGACATAAAAATTATTTTCGTTATTTCCACTAAGAACTTTGAAGGAAAAAAAAAACCAGAACAACAATCCTCTATGATAGGCTGAGCTTTGCAAGGATTTAAGGTCCAGCTCCTACCTTCTTTCCTGACATAAAGGGTATCTTGCTGAAAATCTCAGACCCAGAAGAAACATTTAATAGAGCACATCAGTGTATTTTCATCACTTATCACTACTTAGACTCCTGTTCATGCCTTCTGAAGAGGTGACATCAAAATTTAAAACAACAGAGGAAATGCATTTTAAAATCAACTACTGCCCAAAGAATGGGAGGTAATTTGCCCCGTTAGCAGTTTCAGGGAAACCCTCAGAAGGATACTTTTAGCTATGCATGTGCAAACAACAAACATCCTACACAGTTACAAAGCCTGGTGGTTACAGGTTTGTTTTTAACACCTACATACTTACTATACCTATACTATACCTTCATTACTGCAACGTATTCAGGATTTTTTAAAATAAAACATATGCATAAAGCAACAACAAGAACAAAAAAAAACCCCAACAAAATCACAAGAGTTCATACAATCCCTTCTATAGCATTTGGGACTTTTTTTTTTTATTACAAAAGATCATAAATACCCAGAAACAACCTGATTTTTCCAATTCGTTGTACAGATTCCAACTCAGAAATTACTATCACATGGAAAGGATCCAAGTCTGTTACACAGTTACTGCATGATAATTCAGTCTGCAGAATTTCTACATTCCTGCACTGGCCAAAAGTTCCTGAGCATTCAACATGAACTTGATGGAATTTTCCCAGACCAAGGTGACTTAAGGACAACAGATCACACCTCAGAATCAATATTTCCAGACGTCCGTACAATTACTACACACGCTTCGGCTTAAGGAAGCAGAAGGGTAGAATCCAAAGTTTGTTTTAATTTCCTTGGATTCTAAAATGTTTTATGGAGAAATGAAACCTTGTAGTTTATATATGTGTCCGAACACACATATGTGTAACATTTGTGTTTGTGTTTTAAGCACTTTTTTTTCCAAAATAAACCTTTTTCTTCTTTTTTCAAGTATTTCTTTCACTGCATTCATCAAGAAAACAGTCCTGAAAATTATGTTTTTAATTGAGCAAAATGGAGCCAACAATTCCTTCGCTGCATTTATTGCATTTGGCAGACACTCACATTTTCACTTATTAACTGGAAGATGATGTCCCTTCATTTTCTTTCCCTGTGAGAAAGGATTTCAATACACTGTATTGGAGAAAGGGCATTCTGTTCTTTATATAGAAGATGTCACTCAAATTATCACTAAGCATTCAAGTGTAAGGCCACTGGAGATCAAACATCAACTGCAATTATCACAGTAATTGGTTTTATATATATATCTTTTACTGAATTGTAGAAAGATTCTGTTTGTAAATAAAACTGCCACTTCCTAGGTAATTTTGAGAAATTACTTATTACGTAATCTAGGACACTTAAAAGGTTTTCAATCAACATCATATTCAATATAGTGCACTACAGAAATCTTGTAGCTGTCTGATAGCTCCATCAGCATCAGACTCAGTATTTAGGCGAGTGTTGTTACACAGGGGGGCTGTCAGGCATTCTCCAGAAAGCACTGCTTGAATTTTGGCTCCCAATCATAATTCATAATTACTTCAGTACGTTGGATATCAAGACACAAGCATGTAGCATTTGAACTCTGATTAAACAGGGGGGATATTTAGTCTATGAATCAGGACAAACACTAGATATACTGTTTCCAAAACAAAACATCTGCATGAAAAGCATCAGGCCTGAAGTAAAATGCCTCTCTTCTTCACTCTCCTTTCTTCTACTCCCCAGCCAAGAAAAACCCAAATCAAAAAGCCAACGACATGAAATTAGGAATCCACACAGAAGGCATACAAGTGTCTAAATTCCACACAGAACCTCACCAAAAGAGCCAATTTATAGCTCGGGTGAAAAATGACAGTTAACAACCTTTAAAAGAAAGAGCAGAAAAATAGTAAGTGTCATAACTTTGAATGCAATAGCTACATTTTTCTTCCCCGATTTCAACACCTGGCTTGTTGAGTGCCAGTAGCCATAGCAACTTGTGCAGCATGCCAAGGCTCTGACACCTCTCCGAGCTTCTCCTTCAGCAGAGCGCTGTCTGCATCGGCTACTGTGCAAGCTACCAAATCTATCTGCAGCATTCATCAACCATGATTTTCCTTGAAATCCTTCCTCCTCCATCTCATAGCACCTATTAGCGGGGGCTTTCTCTTGTTTATAAACTCCTCAGGAAGTCCCTCCTCCTCTTCCAATGCATTAGGAATTGAAATCCCTCTCCTTCCTCATTGTAGGGCAACATAAGGCAAAGGTGCTATTAGATAGCTTTAGATGCAGTCGGACATCTGAAGTTCAAGTATGCTCAGATTCAAACATTTCAACCTCAAAACAGCTGTATTACTCTCCAGAAATATTGCAAAAGAACAATGTAAGCAAGCTGTTGTTAGAAGAGAACAAAAAGTGGCAGCTCTCACACTGAAAGGCATTCCATTACCACTGCAAATACCAGATTGAAATATTTTTTACTTATAAAGCCTTCCCATATACACTAGGTAGATTTCCATGCTCACTGTAACAATCTGCATCAGCGCAGTCACTCATGCATGTAACATTCTGAAATAGAAGCCATGCTTAACACAGCAGCTTCATTCAAGAGCTGTACAAAAGCACCAGAAATAAGGTGCTCCAACAACAAAGCATTCCAAAAGATAAAGCTGGAAAAAAACCAGAACAATTCACTAACAATGAGGAACTCTCCATTTTAATACTATAAAAAAACAAAACAAAACCCACAATAAAAAAAAAAAAACACCAAAACAACAACAAAAAAAACAACAACAACAAAAAAAAACCAACAAACCCACACCACCACCCAAAACAAATCAAAAAAAGCAACAACAACAAAAAAACCCAAACCAAACCACAAAAAAATCCAAGCCAAACCCTGGACACCTCACAAGGAGTCAGAGAAATCCTTTACCTATCACCACTCTTTTGCAGATCCCAAGAGAGAGACGAAAGGCTCAGCTACCTGATGGCTCAGAACGTTAGGTAGCATTTGCCCACTTCCCTCTGGCTGCACATGACAAATGAAACAGTAAAAGTTTGCTTTGTTTGAAATGTAAAAGTGTAATGCCAAATCACTTGATCTTGCATTTTCCCAAGGTAAGGAAGGCCTTGCATACAGACACTGTGGCTCAGGTGATATCTTGAATATGTTTAACTACTCCCACTTGGTCATGCCTGGGCCCTTGGCAACCTCTCAACCCCAGGATAAGCACGTTGTGGTCTCACGTGTAAAGGATGGAACTTGCAGTAGCTTTTCCACTAAGTGCATAACAATATTCCTGTTACTTCTGTTAGGCACCTCTGCCTGGGGTTGGACTCGATGATCTCTAGAGGTCCCTTCCGACCCCTACCATTCTATGGTTCTAGGAAACACAGTAATTTTCTGATCCAATGCCAGCTTCCTTGCTTCCTCCATCAGAATAGCCATGGTTGCCACTGCTTGCAGACATCCCGGCTACCCCTGTCTAACCAGATCCAATTGTTTGGAAAATACAATACTCAAACAAATACTCATTTATCATCTGATCTTTTTGGTAGATACAGAGTTCCTACACAGTACAACAATCGTATCAAGGACTGATTTTTGTGTCCCACTGGTGCTTCCAAACAAAAGGACTAACAGCAACAATTTTTGTCCAGAAAAAGGAATTGGACAAATAAAAGTAAAGTTGAAAGTAGCTGTCGCTCAAGTTACAAAAACTAAATGAAGGATAAACCCAGAGACTCCGAAAGCCAGCTCTTTTGAGTGGTTAGGATGACATAATTAGAGCTAGAACTTCAGAGAAAGATTAAGTCACTTAAGCAGATACAGTCTGACAGAAACCTTGTTTGTTAAAAAATGAAATGTTTTAGTCATTAGCAGTTGTGCCCAAGGAATTACTAAAATATGGAGATTTATTTGTAGAAGTTTGTGAAGAACCACCCAGAGCAGGTTTGTTGCCAAAACAGTACCAAGTTTGCAACATAAACAAGAGTGTGACAGGATAACGTCCCACAAGTAGGCAAGAAGAGACGTAAACAACTGAAAGAACATTGAAAACATATGACCAACAGGCAACTCGATACACATTGGAATTTTTAACAAGACACCTGGAGGATGCCTAAAACTAATCCTATCCCCAACTTCTTCCATCCTTTTACACTGTAGGAGCACCGCACAGTTGATACTTAGGTTTTGCAAGTAGTTGCAAGCTGGCAGAAAGCGTACTGATGCAAAAGATGCCCTTTTCATGCTTAGCTACTCATTTCTCACTTCCCCCCCCTTCGCACTCCCCCTTGTGCGAGCCCAAGTCTTCAAACCTTCCTACAAGCACCCACGCAGACAACCAACGGATTTCAAAACAAACTGGGAAGGGAGGAATTACGCCAGTTTAAGCCACAGCAATGTCTCATCTGGTTCATTTCACAGTCAGCTCAAATGGATGGAAGGGAAGGAAAAGCTTCCCCCAGTGGCAGGATTATATTACTTTTAAGTGCTCCGGGAACTATAACACATACTTAACATTTCAAATAGTTTGAATAGGTGTCTTTTGCAAATTATAAGCCCTAAAAACATCACCTAATATAACTATCACCATGTCTGCTGTAGGTACAGCACTATGTTGGCAAAACAGTTGATTCTAGAGACAGAGATTTTGCTTCTTCTCAAATGAAGCGGTGTCAGTAAAATCATGCATTAGCATGTACACTGCACTGCATTTACTTATAGAAAAGCCTTACTTAAAATAAGACGTGACGAACAGTTCTGAACTGGCAGAATGTCTAATATGAGGAGAATTTATACTGTCAGTCAAGATTACCCCTCTGTAGTAGTCCTGGCCTGTGTCTTTCAGGGGTACCAACAGCCCCAGGTCGGTGTGCATGCGCCAAGCAGGGGGTGAGGGATCAATACTGGCTCTCTAGTGCATTTGAGCTGCATAGTTTCTAACCAGGAATTCTATTATGGAATTGTGTACAAGAGCTATAGGTTCCTTAATTTATATTTACAAGAGAAACTTGCCTTCCACAAAACAACAATGATGCCCTGTTAGACTACATACTCTGCAAACGCTGCCTATGAAAAAAATTTTCTCCTGTAGTTCTTATTTAAATGAAGCATGAGAAAAGAAACAGACAGAACATTTTCAAGTAAAATCACTCGGCCAAGATGGCTTGAAAGGACAATCGCCAGACCACAACTTACTTTCCTTTGCGACATTATGAGCCTGCCTCTAAACAGAAGCACATCCCTGGGGATTTGGTATTTTAGATTTCAATAATGATTTCATACAGTATATAATAATAATGCTAATATTCTTTTGACACTTTTTCAAAAAGAAGAATTAGAGCTTTCACAGACACTCAAAATATCAACTCATTATATATAAGCAAAATGAGACAACTGTGCTATACAGCTTTACCTTGGCATACATACCACACGTACATATATGAGCTGGTGGTACCTGCAGTGGGAGAAGGACTACTGCTGAGAACAGTCAGAGCTGTGCTGTAAGCACTGCCTTGGAGAACAGAGCAGCATGGAGCCGGTACAGACAGCTCTCCCAGTAAGCACACAGTGATTAAGAGCAGCTCAGTATATTAGGCATAAAGCCAAGGTTACCAGGTCATCGGATCAAGTTGACAGATCTGTTCCCCTCACCAAGAAGAGGAGTAGTGAATATTTTTCATGTTTGAGGTGGTTATTTCCGAGTCTCCTATGACCTCTTCCTCTTACAGCATTGGGAAATTCTAAATAGTAATTTTTTCAGTCTCTGTGTATTTTATATTTAAGTCAGGTGGTGTGTAGTAGAAAAATCAGTATAATGCTCTAACAGAAAGGTGAGTATTCTATAAGGCAATACTGAAGAGCACATGCCCAGGCTGCCCTGAACAAAGCAGTTTATCTCCTGCTTTATTACGGATCTCTGCTGTGGCAATTTTCACTCCTCTAAACAGCTGGCTTCTAAAAAGCCTAGAAGTGGCTACATCAATCAGTAAATTGCTAAAATCTTATATTTTGATGCAATGCCTGCTGAAAAGATATGGGAAGCTAATTTGTACAATTGGAGCGAGCAACTGCTTCAGTTGCTGTAACATTCCCTGCCTTTTTCATTGCCTTGATTTCTGTTTGACAGTCAAGATTAACATAGCATTCACTCTTAAAAAAAAAACCAAACCCAAAACCCAAGAAATAACCCCAAACATTGGATTTGGATTTTGTGCACACTGAAAGTCAAGTGGGTGATGCAGTTGAATCCAAACCAGAAGAATCTCCAACTAATGTATTTTGTCTTTGCGAAATATAACAATTTAAGAACAGCCCAAGCTGTTAATCAAGGTAACTGGAAACAACCTAAGTTTAAAAAAAATTAGAGTATGAGACATTTCACACTTAAAGCACTGCACAAGAATAAGCTTCCACCTGTTAACATATTAATAATGCTGTTAAGAATATGATGTGCTTGACTCTGTGCCAGAGATTTCATAAGCCTATGCAATTTCTTATCTGTCAAGAAGCACTTTTTAGGTACTGGAAAAAAATATAAAAAGGTAAAAGTGAAAAAGATAGAAGAAAAGAAAAAAAAAAAGACTGCATTAACACTTGAATGAGATTGTAAAAATCCAGTCACTTGGCTCATTTACCATTGGGCTACGTACACTGGAGAATATAGAAAAGCCCAACATTGCATCAGGATATGGACTGTACTGAGTGACCTCACAGAACTTTTCCATCTGTGCTATTATTAATAGGACGCAGACACTGTGAAACAGAGCTGGCAAAGAAATAGGATGTTAGGGGAGAGATGATGGATAAGAAGGGAAAACATAAAACTGATAGAAACAATTACTTGGTATAACAAGCAGGGCATACTGTAAAAGCACTATGATGTAATGAGAAGAAGATAAGCTGATACTCCTAAAAGTCAAATTATTAGATTTGTAGAGAGCTGAAAAAGTAACATCATGGAAGGATTGCAAGTGGAGCAAATAAATCAGAGTGAACAATTTACCTTATGCTTTGCTCACAAAAAGTTCTCAACTAGTTACACTTTCTCCAGATTCCTTGCTTGAAATTTCTATTTCCATCATTTTCTGTGAAATTTGGACTGTATGAATTGAAACATTTTGCTGCATTAGATATGTGAAATTCATACTGCTTTTTACATGACATCATATAGCCACAAAATTCATTTAGTTTTGCCTCATTATTGAAATAACGTTATAGAAAAGCACATCTCGGGTCCTAGAAAAAGACACATGGAGCAGATCCTTCCATTCAATTGGGTTACATCAGAAGGACTCCGGAAGCTTGGCGAACCTTGATTTTTCCTACTGCGTAAGGCAGTGCCCCTTCTCATGAACAAAATATCCACCAAGTCTACGTCTAGGACATCTTGAAACGTGTTTTAGGGAATACTTGCTTGAATGAAAACCGTTCATCAATGGGCTAAAAAAAAGGGAGAGAATACAATGATCTAAGGATAAAAATGTAGTTTGTGTTTTCACAACTGTTTAAAAGCCATTGTGAAACATTAGCGTATGTTCTTGCCTAAGGAAGGAGGGTAAGGGTGAAAAAAAGAATTAAAAACACCCAAATAAATGAGCAGGTAAATCATGCAAGACAGCACTCAGAGTAAAGTTTATGAAGAACTTCAAGTGACACAATCACTATAGCAGTGTGTTCCAGAAGAACAAGCTTGATTATTTATTCCACAAGGCTGTTCAGCAACCTGTGCCATTAAAAAAAAAAAATAAAATAGTTACCTTGCTTAGCTTTGTACCCAAGCATAATAAAAGGTGACCTGGACTACAGCAGGTTCCCAGAGGGAAGCTTGAAGAGGAATGGACATTTGATGACCGAGACAATTTTCCGTGCAAGTAACAGATATCTCAGGGGACAAGACTCTTTTTTGCATAAAAAGTAATTTAGGATAATTGAGATTCAGACAGCTAGAGTGACATCACATGTTACACAATACTGACTAAGGATTGTGTACGTTCTACAGCAGTTCGGTGGAAAAGGGGCACTCCAGGACAATAAGTAGAGAAAAACAAACTCATAATCATCAAAACTCCATCTTAAGGAAACTGCAGGTCTATCAAGGTCAAGTGAGTGACACCATTGACAGCGTTAGGTCTCATTCACTGCTTCTGTCAGGGAAACACCACCTGGCTTCCCACAAAGTGCACAAGTCCTACCCTCGATCATTTTTCTGACACTGTGGCCTCCATCATTTGCCCTGTCAGCTGCTGAAGCCACTTTGTCTGGGAGCCTCGGGGAGAAGAGACAGCAGTTCACCTCTGCTATCAGCATTGCAAACAAGGTCAAGGCAGGGAGAAATTATTGCAGAACTTGTACTTTCAATGCCTTAATCCTACCATTGGACTGCACTGTCAACACCTTGGGGTACTGAGAAACAATGGGAACAGCACACCTTAAAAAAAGAGGTAGGTTATCCTTTGCCAAAGCACCTGCCCCATTTGTCACAATTCCACATTGTTCCAGGCTGCACACACATCTTCACACTCTGCCTGTATTTTAAATGGAAAGAGCACTCTGGTAAAACAAAGCCATTCAAATGCAATGGCCCTGCAGTCTTGAGCCACCACCTCACCCTACAGCTGAAGAAGTCACCCTGCGGACCCGCCCGCCGTGACTTCAGTCACGTCAGAAAAACTAGAAAGAAAGACTGACACAAGCAGTTTTAAATCACCACTCGACGGGAAAATTCTCCTGTTAGAGTCTCAGCCAAAGTTAAATCCCTTTGGTAACTGCCCGCTGACGGCCCATTGGAATTGCACCCCTAGCACCGCCTGTTTACCCAGGCAAGCATTTGAGTCCAGACGTTCGCAGAGGAGAGCAACACGGAACTTCAAAATGCCTGGATTTATTTGCAACATCATTGTTGTTTCTTTTTCATGTCTTTTCCAGTACGCGTAGAATGCGCTGTGGCTAACAATGACAGCTATCAAACACCAGTATTTTCAACATTAGCTGTAACGGAAACTCAAATGGACGTTCCAAGAAGTGGTGTAGGTGTGGGAAGACCAGTTTTGCCAAGGAGCTTGCTTTGGTAATGTTTGACCTCTTCTGCTTTCGCTTTCCTTGAGGGACAGATTTTAATTGGCATGAACATTCATAGGAATCGAACATCAGAAGATGTTATGAGAAAAAACTTGGGGGCAATTAATTTTACATTCCTAATGAAGTTTGTTTACAGCAGAAGTGTTTTAACTGTTCATTTACCATCAGATCAGAAACAATAATACATCTAATCAATCACAGCCAATACCACAGCCTTGTCAGTGTCTACCCGAATCAAGGTTTTGCATAATCAATTTGCCATTAGTACACGAAATTAAAAAACACGTTCTAAGAAACGGGTGTACAAAATGAAATGCTTCTGAAAAACTGGTTCAGTTTAGTAAAACTATCACCCACATCTGGACACTGTAGAGGACAGCAACTGGGGTAAAGTTACAAGATAGGTTATTGCAAATTAGGGCTTCCCAGAATCAATCAACTCTGAAATAAACACAGCATTGTACTGAAAGTTTAACTAACATTTAAGTTGTATTCTAGGGGGTTTCTTTTGCCATAAGGTACACCTTTTCTTGTTTATTCATTTCAAGTTCATTTGAAAAGCTTCAGAAATTCTGGCACTGCTTCCAACTGTTAAAGGTGGTCAGAAATCAGTTGGAGATTACTGCTTGTCTTAAATTGCAGTCAAACAACAATTTCAAAACTATGCTGGAGCTGAGCAAGCATTTTCTGAGCTCAGGCCCACATAGGAAGCTGACTACAGTGATACAGCCTTATGGGTATTAAGATTCCAGGATGGATTCCAGCTGTCACCTCCTATAACCTTTCATAAAACCAAGGAACATAATGATGCAAAGGAAAAGTTGTTTATTTTTTCTTAATTAAAAACAAAACAACAAAACCCCACAAACAAACAAAACTCCAACCAACAAAAACCACAAACCCAAACCAACTAAGAAACAAAAAACTCTATTGAGGTGCTTGATATTAACCCTTAAACATAAAGGTTTGATAACCACTATTGGCAATGCCTTTCATAAACCTCCCACACTGTTGTACTGAGTTTGTGTAAACCTAAATGCATTTTTGCACAGGTAAAAGGATGAGCAGATGCATCTTTAATTGTTTCTACACAGGAGGGAGTTTTTAAATGCAGTTATAATCAGCCTCGACATGAATTAACTGATACTGAAAATGTAATGAATAACAAAGCTCATTGAGCTTGCATGTCATAGTCATGGTTATCCACCTAAGATCATCCAGAAATTTGTTTCCTTTGATGAAAGAACAAATATTTGAATTCATAAGCACAGGGCCTTCCAAGCCTTACCTCGTTAAAATGTTGATTACAATGTCATTAAGATGTCCTCACCTTACTAAAAGGTTCATTTTAACCCTTTGCCACTTTCACTAAGCATTCATTTATGGTGCCAGCATTTCATACCTTTTCAGTCATTCATTAAGCAGTAGGTTCCTATTTAGAAAGTGACTAATAACCTCAGAGCAGAGGTCTACATGATGCAAAAATTCCATGTCAAAACCTGAAGCATCCAGATCCTGAGCAGAAGCAGCCAAATACACTTCAGATGAGAAAAACACTTGGAAAAAACCAAGCAGTCTGTCTTTAGGAGTAAGACAGTTCTCCTACACTTCAGTGTTTTCCAAAAGTAAAGAGGGACAATACGAATACCCCACCTCAGAGGAAATCTGTGACACTCTGCACACATAAAGGCTTTCTACTCTTCATATACAAAAACTTCCAGAGGAGTTTCAGTTAAGAACTCCTATGGGTTTGGGCATGACTTCTGAAAGTTCAGAAAGGTGAACTCTTCCGTAACAACAGTAGGTATCAGATTTGTCCACTATTAATAAAGTTGGAGAATCCCATAGGGTGTTGCTGTAAGTAAGGGGCGTGCTTTATCTGACAGCTATTTCCAGCGTACAGACCCCGCTGCCCTAGCGCTCCGCGGCATTTCAACTAAGTCTTGCCACATACCTTGTCAAATTTTGTTAGGTCTCTCAGGTGTCGACCAAAAACCACAACAGCAGGCAGAAGATGAGGGAGGGAAATCATTTCAAAATTGTAAAGAGTGTTTGGGTCACGTGTTAGCTCCATTGCCTTTGCCCTCTGCGTGCTGAAGAAGGACCAACTCGGCAGCTTTAGCCGCAGTCTAAGCCAAGGTGTTACCCTTTGACTCTGGGAGTCAGATCCTCTCCACGCGCATTCTTTGTCCATTTCAAAGCCTGAATCGATACATCCACGGCTAAGAACAAAGTTAAGTTGCACAAATGTGTGTCGCACAGAGTAGTTCTATCTCTAAGGTTTTGGCATTGGACGCAACATACCAATCATTTTGCAGTTAGTGTTTATCATCTGAAAAGTGCCCGCATGTTCAGGTTCGGCGCACGCTAAGTGATTTTAGCTGACAATTTAGCAGTTATTAGGTTGTCTGCAGAATTGATAAGGAGCAATGATTTGATATTGCTTTGCCTTCAAAATTAGTCTTCGGTGAACCACCACCACAGAAGTGTAAGTGAACAGTCTAAAACGCTAGTCATACTTAGGTTTGCTGTAGTCTACCAAGTATACCATGGTTTTATGAATGAGTGTTAAGACAACGATTCCTGACATCTTGTTCTGTTTCTAAAAGCAATTTGTATTAAATAATTTTGCCCACTAGCTCAGCTGAATTTCCAACTCCATTCTCCTTATATTGAAATGACATTCCAGCTTCCATCTTAACAGTTACTCTTTTCTGACAAATCAACATTTTTTACCTATAGAATTTGGTTTTCACTATTTCTCCTGCCTGCAGCATTTTAAAACGGAGTAACAACTCAAACCACTCAGCGCGATGTCTTCAGCAGAATTTATGACCACAAAGCTGTAAGACGCTGGGTATGAAGTCAATCCAGAACAATAATTAAGACATGATCCCCATTATTAAAATGCTTCACATACAGTATTACACACACAGTATTACCGGCATTAAAGAAGAGGTTCACAGACCTACACAGAGTTTAGAGAGCCTGTACTGCTTTTTCATGCAATATATCTTGCACTTCTGACTTTGACCAGAACTAGCTGGTCATCACGCAACAGAATGTACAGGAAACGGAAGACCATAATTTGCTCTGTTTCTGAGCAAAGATGAAGCAGAACCCAGCCGATAAAAGCAAAACACCTACATGTTGCTTCTCTAACGTGTCATTAACAGCTCACTAAGAAATTCCAGTAGCTATGTTAAGAGCAGTGATCAACTTTTCCCGGACCTAACGCTTTCAGGCAGTCTCTATTGACATGTTTGGCTGCAAGACCTTTCCTGACTTAAGATTTTGGGAGCAAATCTCACCACCCTCAGGAGAAAAGCATTCTGGAGGTTGCCAACTGTAGCTGAAAACTTCTGTCAGTATGACTGTGCTAGCAACCACAAAGTGAAATATAACACCAGCTGGGTTTGAACGCTTTAGAGAATGTTCCCATCTACTATGTCATTCCTTTGCCCAAACAGGATACCCACAGTATGTCTAACAGCTTGACTTCAGTTTTTTTGGCCTGAAATAATTTTGCATCCTGGCAGGATACTTCATTCACTCTACAAATCTCTGAATCTGTCTTTCACTTACTGTTTCCAAAACACCTAATTTTTCACACCACATTTTGCTTATTATTTAGAGGATCATACATTTCCAGCAGGGAGCATTGCATTAAAATGTTGATGTAATTTTAAAAATCCACATAAAGTAGATTCTTGGAGAATTTGGGGCTTTGGTTTCTACTAAGGTTTTTATTCATTGTGAAATCCACTTCCAGCATGAAGCTTTCATGTTGTTTTGGTTTTACAGTTGGTTTTTTTTTAAATGAAGACCAGAAGTAACCGCTATCACAGAGACGATGTGGGGCACAGCTAAGTCCTAAAACATTTGTGTGAAATACTAGACCTTTAATTTCTCAAGTTTCATTCCAAGTTGAATAAAAATGCATTTGAATTGTCTACCGCAGAATATCCCTAGAAATAAGCACAACTCATTTTCTTCCTGTTGCATTCAGTTGTGAAAATACTCAACTGCCATCAAGGAAACCTTTTGAACTGCACTGGTTCATACTGCAATTCCGAGCAGAGAAAGCATACTGAAGAGCAAGGGGGGAAAGCAAAAAAAAGGAAAGGGAATTGATTCCTACAATCTGTCATTCAAAGGGAGTTAAAAATGGAAAACTTGGCATCGCTTCAGCTCATTCACATAAAAAGCATGAACAAACGCAGTAAAAATATAGCAAGAGTATAAATAAATAAATCCTACACACACTAATGACAGGGTAATTTCCAAGTCTAATGTACTTTTCTAACCAAACTGTACACGCATTCCCAAGTTATTTTAAGGCAGATAGATTCCATAGGGTTGTGTCTACTTCGAGTACTTCATTTCCAATTAACATTTTTACCAGTACAAATTATTCACTTAACTTTGCTGAAGAATAACACAAGAAGCTCAAAATCATGACTGACAGAAATGTATTGCAGTCATTTGTGGATTAGAGCTTCATTCCAGTGATTTCAGTGAGATAGAGATTGGTTCCAAAAAGACTTATTACCCAGACCGTATCGTTATGCATGAAGATACAGTAATCACAGAATATTAAAAAAAGAAGGAAGTGTGGAGGCTGTTAAGACCATTCAATCCAGCCACTGTAGTTTGAGATTCAGAAAGACATTCACTCCAAAAGACTCGATAATGATGCTTCCTCAGTTTCCCAAAGCAAAACTCTAATGCTTCAGCCCTCTCACTGTTAGAAAAGGATTTTAAATGTCTAATCCAAATTAGCCTTCAACACTTTTTCATGTATTCTGCCCTTTCCCAAACAACGATCAGAACAGATCAACTTCATTTCTCTTTGCATCAGCTGCCAACATAGCTGAAGAATTTCCATGACTCTGCTCAGCTTCCACGATTCTAAAGCCCCAAGATGCCAGTTTCTCTCCTTGTTGGAAATACTGGGTTTGCTACCTCTCATTATTTTACTTCTCTCCTAGATTTATTCCAGTCGATCCCAGTCTTTTTTTCAAGCTGAATAAAGTGGTCTTCACCAAAGGTTTGTGCTTTAACGTTATGGTAGGATTCCCGAGTGCCGCTATGACACCATGCGCTTTAGTCTTTTTTGTGAGCCATTGATAGCCTTGGATCATTCTTAGACACTCAGTTTCCAGACCTGATTTATCCTAATTATGCGTGTTCTTACCCTCCCGATTAATACGATCAACATTCTCACCACACTTAATCTTCCTCCCCACTCCCAAACAAGAACATAAAACTTTCCTAAAGTTCATTGAAAGCTAGTGCTAACCTTAAATACAGTGACAAAAGCTCCCAGTTTGGCAACACCTACACATTTAACATCTGTGTTTTCTGTTTCATCATGCAAAGCGTTTATGAAAACACTGAGCAGAAATGTGGTTAGGATGCATCCTAGGGACCTCACCTATAATGTCCCTCCAAATGGACTGCGACTCGCTAATAATTTCCCTCCATTACAAGAGGAAAAAAAAAAAGAAAGGTTTAAGTTTATTTTTTTCCTTGATAAATTCACATTGCTTATATTCTTCAGCTTGTTTCCTCATGTGCTTACACATGTTTTTATGTAACAAGCATTCAGAGAGCCAGAAGATGACAACTGCGTTCATCATTCACACAGCAGGATGAGTCTTCGTCCAATTTCTCCTGCGGGCTGACTCTAAAGACCCCACTACAGGGGGTCCTGCATTGAGGCACCAACATTTAAACGTCGGGTCTTAAATAGAAGGTTATAAATCCGTGCAGAGGTTCAAGCTCCAGGCGTGCATGCAATCTATCTATACTCATTTTAAGTTTAATGCTACTAATATGTGCAAGCTTCTAAACAGCTTTTTACCAGATTATAGCCTTACATCCTGAAATTCAACATGGTAAATCACGAATGAGAGCAATTCCTGCTCAGCTCTTTGAGTTGATCCTCTCACTTTATGTGAGGAGGTAAGAAAGGGTAAATATTTTAGGTATAATTTTTCCTACAATCCTCCTTCCCCCACCCCATCTCTGTTAAGTAAGCCAATGAGGAAGTTTGTTTTACCTCCTCTGAATTGTAAACACCTCTAAAACAAAACAAACAGAAAATATAATGCCCTTTAAGTGGACTTTCTTTTTTTTTTTTTAACTACACACTTAAAAAGTATTGTGGAAACACCTTTTCTTACTTAAACCAGCAGGAATGCACTCTGGACTGCTAAAGGCAGAACAGGTTATCGTGACTTGCCGAGGAAACGGAGGGCTATTACAAAACAATCAACTTCCTTTATTGATTTTGCACATTGCTTGCACTTTGTTTCTATGTGTAGTTCAGCGAGCACTGAAAGGGGGAATGCACTTCTGTGACATCATCGTTCAGTGCCAAATGCTTACCTGATGAAAGGTCACTGGGAAATGAAAAATTTGAGGGGAAATAGTAAAAGAAAAATCTCAATGCAGTTTGACACTACCATAAAAAAAAAGCATTTTGAAACCATTTGAAATCATGCTTTAAGTTTAAGGGTTTGGTTTTTTTTAATGGCTGCTTCAATCAAGCAGTAGTTATTAACCCTTTCAGGCCATTAAGACGTCGGTTAAGTTACAATGGAATCATATCACTAGGTGACAGTTCTGAAAACTGGAGTCATCTAGAATCATTTAAACTATTTCTCTGAATGCTGAGTCAGGTTGGACAAGGCTCTGAGCAACCTGCTCTAGTGGGAGGTTTGTCTGCCCATGGCAGGGGGGTTGGAACAAGATGATCTTTAGGGTCCCTTCCAAACCACTTGATGATTTTAACAGTGGTGTTATACAACCCTCGGCCAATTTATGACTTTGTGCAACTCAACAGCATTAGCATCACAAATGCTTAACAAAGGCAGTTCTGAAAGTTCACACTCTCTTCTTTTTACTGTCTCCTCACATCTCTTTTGCCTATTAAGGAATTGATGATACCTTCTTAAAGAAACTAAAATAAATAGTGCATGTCACACAACTCAGACTAATAGCAGTTTTGCTGGTGAACTGCTGCATTTTGAGCATGGATGATATTTGGAAGCACAGGAAACCTTAGAATCATCAAAGTTATCCCAGCTCTACTGGGATCCACCTTCATGGTAGTCAGCTGACTGCCCCAACAGAAGATAATTTGTTGTCAATCGCTTTAATGCCATAGAAGCACGCTCAGTAACGTTACCTTTGGCAGAAGAGGTGCACAAAGCCTGTCTGAAAGCATCGAATAGCATTTACGCTTCGTGTGAAAAATCTAACCCTGCTCTTTTTTCCACGTTAAAAGCCCAGCTCCTTGAGGGAAATATATTTTTAGCCTTATCTCAAACAAGGGCAACTGAGCAGTTTGCTACTGCAATGCAAACTTTACATCGAAATGATTCTATCTGTGGCTACTAATCAAACGTCATTTATATATGATCAGAGGACATAATGAAGGCTTGCCTCTGTGGAGATTGAGATCAGTTTTGTTATCTCCAAGCCATGGTTATGAATAATATATTGCCCCACGTGCATATAGCAGTGATTGATGCACTGATTAATGTGTTTCTCTTTTTAAGCTGTAAAAGGCCAGGAACTAAAAATACACTCGTAAGGCCTCTTTCTCCATATAGTTCAGTAAACTTATTGCAGCTTGCATTCCAAGAGATCTCTGCAGTTACCGTATAAAGAGCATCCACACAGTTTTCGTACTGAAAAGCAACAACTGTCCCGAAGAGTTTCTATTCCTCAAAATCCTGCACTTGTTCCACATATTGTGAGCATTAAGGCACAAATGTACCCTCATTTGAAAGATCTGGATAGAGAATCTACCTAAATGCCCATGAACACTTGTAGGCAGGCTTGAAAAAGAGCACAGAAAGTGTTTCAGAGCAATTCTTTGTTATGTAAATAATACGGAAACAGGAAATTTTAATGAAGTTTGGATTTTTGAAAATGACTCTCAAATTTATTGCTGTATTTTGAAAATACAATCTTAAAATAGTCCCCCATCCCCCCTGAATTCTAATTTATCTCAAAGGGTATAAACAAGGATTTTAAGGTGATATGCTTTATTTAAGGCAAAGGTACCTATCTCTTCCCGCAGAGATGCCAGGTAACAGACAATACTCTACACCTTGGACAGTGGGCAAGTACCAAGGACTAGATCATTAAGCAATTGTACTGTATTGGATCTCAGTGTCCAGCCATCCCTCTTTCTAAAACTCATAGCATGAACTCTGTGAAGTACATTTCTTCTGGTTCTTTATAATGTCTTGCATGTATTGACACACTATTGTTCCTGTCATGGATGTTCCTTACAGAATGCCAGATGACATCAACAAGCTGCAGAGCCAGATTCTACTTCAGATATATCATAATAAATAAATAAGTATTTAAGGTCTGTTTTGCCTCCCTCACCACTTTCATATTCAGACAACTACAGGTCAATCTAAACTTGAGCTTAATCCCTGGAATACCATTAATATTACAAACAACCACCACCAAACTCACTCACTCTGCTCCAATCAGCTTCTGCTTTTATCATTAATTGTGACCTCTAACCCTCATTCTAAGTAAGAGTAGTAAAAAAAATTTTACCCTCAAATACCTGCTAAATAAGTCCGTTAATATATTTTCATCTTAAAACTATCCCAAGATATGGATTTCCCTTTATGAAATTAGTACATTGAGGAATAAATTCTGATCCTATTTCTGTTGGGTTTATCCTGATAATAGTGAGCTGTGCTCAGAAGAGCTATTCCAGATTTATGATACCAGGAGATCAGAATCTGCACCTCTGCAGTCTTCTGCAGATGGGAAAGAAAGCTAAAAGAGAAGCTGTCTTGACTAAATCTGAGCTTAAATCTTTGTATTTGCAAAGGAACATCAGCCTGCATCCCAAGTGCCTCAACTGGCTTGACTACAACAGGGCCTTCCTTAGCAAAGGTTTCCATAGACAGAAAAGTCTCATACACAAGTCATAACCATAATCCCTGGGGGCGAGAGTTGACTTCTTGCTAGCAATTGATGTTTGACAAAGTAAGGAGGGTTAACCGAGGTCAACTGGAGGAAACATGCGGTGGACTTGAGGGCTGAACAGATAACTGTTTGGGATAGATGTCGTGCAGGCTCTGGGAGATAAGCATCAGTAACGATCAATACAGCAAAAGCAAAGCTGCAAGAGTTAAGAAATAATACAGCAGCAGCTTAAAAAAAAATAATAAAAAAATCAATCTCTTTTTTTTTTCCCCTCACCCAGTAAACTACCAGCAAGATTATATTTGGGTCAATGTCACTCAGACTTTTCAAATCACTAAGCTTTCTTGGACCTTATATCTTATTGCTGCTACAGTCTCATCTCATCCCCTTTTCTCCAAAAAATAAAGAAGGCTAACAGGCCAGAACCAAGCGTATCTCAATTTTCTCCTCCTGGACTGCAGGTTTCCACTAACACTCACACAGGACTCTGATCGGAAGAGTTACTGCTTTTATGTGTAGGTCTGTCTGCATACAGTCAGGATGGCAGGGCAAATGTATTTTACCTTATAATTCATTTTCCTCCTTTAACTCTGTCGCTGTAGTTGCTCTTGGAGTAAACTCACCGTTTTCATGCTATCAAATTAGGTAATTATAAAACAAATGGAAAATATTTGCAGTGTGTTCTAGAAACAGAAAGTGGCTAGGGGAAATGAGTGTTCTTTCAGAAATATTACAAATATAATGTGGAATCTATTAAAAAAATAAAAATCTTCTGCTCTATAGTTTCCCCATTGGTGCTCCTTTCACATAATTTAGTGAAGTTAAACAAAAGAATTTTTAGAGCCTACTAAAATAACTGGTTAAAGACCACCATAGAAAAGGAAGAGTCAAACAAGCTGAAAACCACTGTCGCTGCTTCCATTTTCTCTACACTCTCTACCTTTACAGCTCTAGAAAAAGAGGAAGCAAACAGATGGTCTCTTAAAAACCATCTCCTCCCTCAAAACAAAACAAAAAGCGTGCATTCAATCTGCATTCACATCACTAGAGCCAGAGTTCAGACCGGAATTTCCTCCCAACAAATTCAATTCTCCACTGAGTCAGCTGATACTTGCATCAGTGCCAAAGGAACGGAAGGAACTACCCACTCTTTGCTTGAATAACATACAGAGGCAGAAAGGGCCCTTACTGCCCCGTGCCATGCCCAGAATCACCAGTGAGACACACAGCTTTTTAAAACTTGCAAAGCTAGAGGCATTGTGGTTTGGGCCACAACCCTACTGAGAAGGCTGCTCAGATATCAGCTGTGGCAGAGCCATTTTACTACAGTTTTTATTCATTATTAGGGGAATAATCTAGTTCATAATGTACCATCCACTAACACAGCTCTCCCAAACAATATTTAAATGCGAAAGGTGGTTTTTTAGCTTACGATAGCTCTGTTCTGTTATGTGGTTCTATAAACTAAGACAATTAGCCTTCCTGAGCCAATGAAACAAAGACAATACAAGCCAGTTTCCTCCAGTGCAGTGATAATCACATTCAGCATCCATTTCTCAATCTTTATCTTACAGAAGCTTGCAGATGTCATCTGTTCAACAGCTAGGAAAAATTAACACCGAAAAAAACCCCAACATTGCTTTCCCTTGTTCTGACTTTACTCAGTTTATATGACAAGTGTTTTTAACTCCCCTCAGCTACAGTTTTCTCCTATAGAGTTTTTCTCCTCTAAAGAACAACCTTAAAAGAAAGTTGAGACACATCAATTTTTAGTGAAAAAAATAGTCAAAACTGTTCCATATGCTGCTTATAAATAAAAATTCCGTCTTGACCAGACTATTCATCTATCTTCTGTTTTCTGCCTAGCTGCCATCCAGGGCTCCTGACACATGATTTGTGGAATCCCAATTATTCATCTGATAGGGCACAACTGCATGCTCTCGGCTATTACAATATATGAATTGTGTCTCTCTCTGAATTACCCCTCACAAAAATTTCTGTGTCACGCATTCAGACATCAGATACACGCCTCTCGAGTCGCTATTTCTTCGATTTCAGTGCTTGTATGATACCCCGTTCTCTCTTCCCTATCTGGAATGTATCCCCACCCCCAACCTTGTCCTGATTATGGTTTTATTTCTCTTTTCATCTTATTTAAAGCTTCCAGAGCAAGAAAGACTACAGGTTGGATGATTGAGCAGCATAATGAAGAAAAAGGGAAAAGAAAAAGAGCAGACCAGGTTTGGATTACCTGAAATTTAAAGGCTTAAAGTGATATGCATTCAGCTGTTGTGCTGCTGGTATGTAAGCAGAAACTTGCCACTTGTCCTCAAGACATTCATTTTATTTTCACCGATGTTTACGATCCGAAGTTGTAGCATCCAAAATCTCAAACGCCTTTATACAGAAGCTGTGCTCACGTCCTTTCCTCCACTTCAGCCCTAGTCTGATGGTATTAGGGCAAATGCCCCCAAACAAATGCCATTTGTACATGACTCCCCACCAGTCCATCCTCTCGGGTGGCTATATTGAGTCTAAAAGAGCATGAACAACAGCACCCGTCAGTAAAGCCGGTGCATCTGCACAAGCGCTGTGGACTGAAGCGTGGGAAGCAGTGCAGCGCTGGGGATCGCGGCCGTACTCCAGACACCTAGCAGAGCAATCTCCATTAGCTCCCAGCCCCTCCTTGCACAACCCTCACCGCTACATTCGGTGGTTACTGCGCTTGAGAATTTTTACATTATCTTTCTCCCTCTCGAATCACTCTAAAGTGGACTTTATACTGCTTTGAAAAGGTTGCTCCTGGGAAGAAGACTCAAGATCATTATGACGGACAATAAGGCATCTCTCCGTGTCCTTGCTTCTCTATATACACAATCTGCATAGATCTGTTTCCAGGTATTCCTCAGAAAGGTTTATTGCCAGAGTCTGTCATAGCATCCCCGAAAGAGCTGCTCTGCTCACAAGGTGTTTATTGGCAGAAAGGGCTAATTCAGCCTGATTGAATAGCCTGTTCTTCAGCACATGCACTAGGACTGTTACAGACAATAGTAAATACAAAGGGGGGTGGGGGTGGAAATCATCATCAGGGCTCCCCAACTCCCCTTAAACCCAGAAATTGACTCCAGTGTTCTTGTCAACAATGTAATCTCCTGCCATTCAGTGTAGCAAGCTGCTATCCAGTAAGGGGACACATGGTTACACCGTAACACTTGTAGAGATTAAGTATTCTGGGGTGGCAGGTCAGATCATCTGACATCATTAGCTCCTCTATTCCTTCACTGTAAGTAAAATTTCCCATAACACTAAACCATGATACAATTATTTCCACAAAGTTGGCGTGATGAAATTCAAGCGGTTGAGGAATTGTCTGTACTGCTTAGCAAGTGTATTATTGCACCAATTATTTCTCTAAAAAGAACAAGTGTTGATAAATACATAATTAGACATATTTCAGTTCTACATAGCTACTACAGGCTTTGGGTTTCCCCCACTGTTTTGTTATCAGACTTTCTGTAACTGTGAATGGTCAAATGTCTCTTAGCTCCATCTCTGACAAATGATTTATGATAACTAGAAAGCTTCTGCAGGTGACTCTCATCCTCTCTATGATACTTAGTTATTAAAACATGATTTTGGTTTTTTCCAACAAGTGCAGAGGATGGGAACAAGAGTGATTTCTCATTTACTCACTCACCTTACGAAGAATATTTTCTTCCCAGGAAGGACCGTTATTTATAGCTATCTGAAGCATCCCTATTTTCACAAGTTAGGGACAGATTTTAGAAGCATTGCTTAGCTGATAATGTGAATAGTATTTGAGATTGAAGCTGAGAAAGCTGAAAACAGTTGTCTCTCTGATACAACACAGGTTTGAGAAGTAAAATACTGTAGGAATTTGGGCTGAGAAGGAGCAAAGAAAGCTTTACACATAGGTGCAGAATAGGTATTAAAAAAGGACTATTTTCAGTGGTATATCGCCATTTGTATTTTTGAACGGTTGACACTGAATTTGGCACAGGGAAAATACCAAGTTTAACATCAATTACTTTAAAGATTACTATCTTTTCCTCGTACCTTATAAAAACCCTTATAAAAGGGGTTTGCTGCATTACAAAAACACAGGCTAGAAATAGCCAGTGTGGCTCTTAGCATCAAACTTAATTCCATGGAACAAGCCAGACCTGTATCTCCAGTCATGAGGATTGACTTTGCTTTTCTACAGTAACGTGAGTGACAGCACTTGGACTGCCAGGTACCACCCACTGGGATGGGGAAGAGAACACCGTGACACAAGGAGAACTACCAGGGAGGGAGTTCCCTCAAGTGAATGGGCTCGCGGTCATTGGACTGCAGAGGAATCTCAGGCCGGCACTGGCTCCCTGGGAAATCTTTAGCTCAGAAAAATAAAACTGCACCAAATTTACCTTGGATCGTATTTTGACAAACTCAAATAAAAGTTAAATCCTTCAAAATTATTATTAATCTGGCATATTGATAACTGGTTTGGGTGGATTCTCTAATCGCTGGAGATCTTTCATCGCTTTAAAAGTGTCACAGAGAAACCTAGAAATAGATGTAGGGCAAATCATCCTGTTTTCACAAAAAAATAAAATTCCCTCTCAGAGCTGACTTGTTATCAACTTGAAGCAGGTAATTTTTTTTTCTATTATCACTATTAGTCTTATGCATATTTTGCTTGCAGAAAAAATAAGTAATTTTTATAATAAAAGTCTTTGCTATCTCTGGAAAAGGGAGTATCGAGAAATGCATTTCTTTTTCTGCACTAGCTGAGTCAACAAAAAGTTACAGTTATTTATCAAGTAATTTTGTAATGTTCAAATTAACAAAAGCTCAGAAAATATGCTGCTAATAAAAGAGAAAAATACTTCTTCCCACAAATTCTTCCCTGAAGAATTATCCCTGTTTTAAGTATGTAAAAATGCACTGAGAGAAGACGTAAACGTTTGTACCTGAATATATTCACCATCTCCTTGAAAAATACAAGCTTAGATCCCAAACTCAGCTCTCTTTTTCCTGAGATTGTGTTGGAATTATTTTTGCCAAGTAGAAATCAGAGTTATTCTCACTAAGTACCATGGCTTGGAAAAATTATGTCACCAGGACCTGAAATGCCTATCTAGTAAAAAAAAAGATGAGCGTAACATGAATGCAAATACTGTTTGGAGAGCCAACGTTTATAATGCACACAAACTATTTCTGGAGAGCACCAGAAACTGGTCTCAAAACACGGGCAGAGGACGCTCAGCAGGGTTGCTTACTGCAAGAGTAGCACTACCCACTTGAGACCGAGGTGGCTGGCTGGTATTCTCTGCCAACAGGAGCAGCGAACGGCCTTTGAAGGGTGTGAGCTAAAAACATGGTTTAGGTTTAAAAAAAACAGATACAAGATGCCAGGTACACAGCACATCAAGAGAGATGAGCAAAATACTTTTTTCCCCTCCTTTTGTGTGCGGAATCCTTTGTGGGGCTGCTCCTTAACCAGACTGTTGCTGATGGCACCTCTTCCTTCACAACTGTGAGAAATAACCTCTAGTTCCCCCATGCCCAAGTGACGGAATGACCACCACTCAGTCAGGTAGCAGCCCTGTTTGTAGGCAGCTGGAAGGGTAAGGTTTCTCCTGGGGTATCAGCTATCATCAGGAAAAGCCCAGCTACGCTTCTGACTGCCAGGCTAGGACAAAGTGGCCTTGCCAGGAAACTGGGGGGAGACGGGAGCAGTTCCTCCCTCTTCTGTAACACAGGTATTAATGATATTCTCTTCAGCAGCGCTAAGATTGAGATAGGCACATCCAATCTGATCATCTGACAAACTTGTCAGTGGAGAAGTAGAGGGTTTCACAATAGCAGTGGGGAAATAAATACTGAAAATCTCCTTTTATATAAGCAGCGAAGGCAGCAGTTAAACACTAAAAGCGAAGCATTTAATCTCAGTATCAGAGAAAATTAATGAGCTGTGTAGCCCTGCCCTGACCTCACAATCCAAAGAAAAATTTCTGACTTTGAGACGACTACTTCTGGCTGCTCTATTGCACTATCATGGAAACCCAAGGAAAAGACAACCAGACAGAGCTCTTTCCAGAAAAATCAAGATTACAGATTTTAATATCTGATTGGAAGCTGTTATCATTTGCAGAAACTGCAAACACTTAAGAACGTATCTACATTAAAAACTGGATTAAAACCTTGACAATTCCATTACAATAACCTTGTGGACAACTGCATAGATGGAATATGGTAATCACAAAAAGAACAGGATACCTAATTTTCTGCAGAATATTCTCCAGTTCCACACTGAAAAGAAGAATTTATTGGTTTATATTTTGTTTGTTGGATATTGTTGGAATTTTTTTTTTTCCTGGTTGGTTTTCTGTTGTGTTTTTGGGTTTGTTTTACTTGGTTCTTTTTTGTTTGTGGGGTTTTTTGTTGTTTGTTTTGTCTTGTTTTTTGTTTGGTTGGGGTTTTTTTTTTTTTGGGGGGGGGGCTGATTCTGTTTTGTTGGTTTTTTTTTTTTTTTTTTGT